>JAJJHQ010004099.1:306400-481012 GCA_021223825.1 Drosophila ironensis | reverse complement strand
TGTAGCAAGGAAGGGCACTACATGGAGATATCTGACCCCATGTGAACCTCATTTAGTTTGGCCAAAAAAGGCGATCGAGCTTCTGAAGCCGTGAGGTCGGTGGTCACGGTGGAACCCCCGCAGTGCTATCGTTGCCAAGGCTTTGGGCATAGTCAGAGGTACTGCAAACTACAGCACCGATGCGTTAAGTGCGGTGAGCTTCATAGCACAAGCGAGTGCAAAAAGGCCCGGGAGGAAGCGGCCAAATGCGCTCATTGCCTCGGAGCCCACCCTGCCTCCTACAAAGGCTGCCCAGCCTATAAAAAAATGAAGGCCTGTATGGCACCAAAGGCATCGCGCCCAGTTCAACCACGCCCTATAGCGTGCACACCCGTACAGCACTACCCAACAATAGACACATCGGCAAGAAGCTATGCCGATATTGCGAAAGGAGGCGCCTGGCAGCCAAACAGTGCCAACAGCAGCCCCAGAGATGTCACAAGCAGACCAAATGGCAGTCTTTATGAAGAAAATGGAAAACCTACTCGAAAAGGTCATGGACAAAATGTTCAAACAAATGACGACCATGATAGGTTCCATTCTCTCCCAGGTATGCAGCAAATAGGCCTGCACCTAGCAATCTGGAATGCAAACGGCCTGGTTAAAACAGGCTAGAAGTGGAGCAATTTATCCACACCAACTATATCGACATTCTCCTAGTATCGGAAACGCACTTTACAGATAAGTCATTTATAAACATACACGACTACGACGTCATTCATGCAGACCATCCAAGCGGCAGAGGTCATGGAGGTGCTGCAATCCTTGTAAAATCTAGCATTGACTACGACAACATTGCAAAACTCAAAGAACAATGGATTCAGTGCGCCAAAATTGATGTATCCACCCCCATGGGTAAACTTACCATAGCCTCCGCCTATATCCCCCCCCGGCAAAGAGTGACAAAGAGTGACAAAGAGTTTCGACCTCCTGCTCAATGATATGGGAAACAAGTTCATTCTGGCAAGTGATCTCAACGCCAAGCACCCGTGGTGGGGCTCGAGAGTGTGTAACCCCAAAGGGTCGGCATTACACAAATGTGTGCAGCGTAGAGCACTTAACTGCCATTCAACCGGAGAGCCCACCTATTGGCCCACCGATCCCCAGAAACTGCCAGACCTACTTGACTTTGCCATATCGCTCGGGATCCATCCGGACACAGTCATCTGTTCATCAAATGCCGATCTCTTCTCGGATCACAGCGCAGTGGAGCTTTTTATTAACACCCCTGTGGAAAAAAAGGTCGACAGAATAAGGATGATTAGCAAGCGCACTAATAGGGAGAGTTATATCTCGTGGCTGACCAACGCGCTAGAGGCTGCACAGCCAAATCTGTCCACGGTAACGGGGATTGATGACGCTGTCGAGAAGCTCACTCAGGAAATGCACAATGCTGCCCTGGTTGCAACTGCTAGGGTACCGCGCAACATCAGGCCTCTGCAAAGGCATTTACATCTATGGTCAGCGGATGTAGCTGCCCGATTAACTGAAAAGCGGCGCCTAAGAAGGGTCTGTTTCTTAACCAGGAATCCCAGTGACAAGAGAGCCTTCAACGGAGCATCCAAAAGGCTGAAGAAGCTGTTGCAGAAGCTGAGGACTAGCACATTTGAGGATTACCTGCGCCAGGTCGAGCCCGGGGACCCCCAACACAACCTGTGGAACCTAACGCGACACATCAAGCGTCCGAAGAAGAGGGCAGCCATAATCAGAAGACCTGATGGGAGTTGGTGCCGCTCTGACCAGGATAGAGCCGACGCATTTGCTGCGCACCTAGAAGACGCTTTCATCCCATTCAAAACGTGCTCCGAAGAGGACGTTGCCGAAACGGAGCGAATCCTGGCCCAACCCGGATCAGACTTCATAGAAGCGGATACTTTCACTCAGGAGGAGGTTAAAGAGGAGATCCTCGGCCTCAATCTCAAAAAGTCGCCTGGAATCGACGGCATTGAGGCAATTGCCATCAAACTCCTCCCTCCTGTCGGTATCCAGATGCTGGTCGGGATCTTCAATGGGTGCCTTCAACTCGGACACTTCCCAACTGGTTAGAAGGCGGAAGTTATCCTCATCCCCAAACCTGGGAAACCTGAAAGCAATCTCGCCTCATACAGGCCGATTAGTTTACTGTCGGTATTCTCTAAAATACTTGAAAGATTATTTTTGCGACGATTGCTACCAGTGTTGGACGAGGCTGGTTCCATTCCAAATCACCAGTTTGGATTCAGACGCTCCCACTCAACCCCAGAGCAATGCCACATACTGGTCCAGAAAATCCTTGAAGCCTTTGAAGACAAGCACTATTGCTGCGCGGTCTTTCTGGACGTCAGACAGGCATTCGATAGGGTCTGGCACCCTGGGCTCCGAATGAAAATAAAAAGAAGTGCGCCACACCAACTATACGCCTTCCTCCACTCTTACCTGAAGAACCGATCGTTCCAGGTCAGATGCGGGGAGTCAAGGTCCGAATTCAAGCCCATAGGGGCAGGTGTCCCGCAAGGCAGTGTTTTAGGGCCAATCCTATACACTATTTTCACCTCCGATATGCCCATAATTGCGGAAGAAGATCCTAGCTACGGCTGGATCACCCCAGGACGCCTCTGACTGTCTCCAACGACAACTCGATCTTATTGACCCATGGCTCCGCAGATGGAACATCAAGGTGAATCCAGATAAATCTGCCCAAGCCACCTTCACACTCAGAAGAGGAGATTGCCCCCAGGTCAACCTTGGAGGCACTCCAATACCACCAGACCCCACGCCCAAGTACCTCGGAATGACTCTTGATAGGAGACTGACGTGGAGACCTCACCTGCTGCGCAAACGACAACAAATGAATATAAAGCTGCGGCAGCTCTACTGGCTGTTGGGGAAGCGCTCCAGACTGAAATTAAGGATAAAATTACTCATTTACAATACTATCGTCAAGCCAATCTGGACGTATGGTATTCAGTTGTGGGGCACAGCAAGCCATAGCAACTACAGACTTATTCAACTGGCGCAAAACAGGGCACTCAGGATGCTGTCCGGAGCTCACCCGTACCACGAAAACGCTGTCATCCACTCCCAACTGGATCAGCGAAGTCCGACGATACGCCATCAATTATTTGCACAGATTAGACCAGCATCCGAATCCCCTGGCCATCAACCTGCTGGACTACAGGAACACTAACAGAAGATTACAACGGAAGCACCCACTCGATCTTCAGATGGAGAACGAAGCTGATTAATTCCAAATATATATATTGAGACATATTCATTTTTTAAAACAATTGTTAAGGTTGTCCACCCTGTAATACGGACAGATTTTAAAAAAACTCTTATGTAAGCAAAAAAAAAAAAAAAAAGGTAAACCCAAACTACTAAAAGCAGCCAGAGACGGAGCCTTTACCAGGCTAACTCTAAAGCGATGGCTTGAAACAGAAGGAATTGAGTTACAACTCAATACGGCTAAAACCGGCGTAGCAGACGTTGAAAGACTACACAAGACAATACATGAGAAAATCAGAATAATCAATTCATCCGATGATGAAGATATAAAATTAGGCAAGATAGAAGATACACATACAACCATAAAATCAAACACGATACCACTGGACAAACTCCTGCTATTCTCCCAAACTCCTATTAATCAGCAAAATAGGCAGAAACGTGGACTATTTAACATAGTAGGTTCATCTCTTAAATTTCTTTTTGGCACTCTTGATGAAAACGATAGGATAAAAATTAACAAAATAATAGACCTAATTGCCGAAAATTCAATTCAACTTCATAAACTAAATGAAGTCATAACGTTTGTGAATGAAGGACTACAGAGACTTACTAACTACGAAAATAACCGCAATAGTATTGACACACTTGTTTATGAACTCATGCAATTTACTGAGTACATCGAAGACATGGAAATGGGCATGCAACTCTCACGCCTTGGACTTTTTAACCCAAAGTTACTCAATTACGACAAACTAGAACACATTGACAACCAAAATATACTTTTAATCAAAACATCTACTTGGATTGACCACAAAAATAACGAACTACTACTTATTTCACATATCCCCATTAACCACAAAATCATTAATACCATTAGAATAATTCCTTATCCCGATCGCAATGGGTATCAGTTAGATTATTCAGATCAACAATCATATTTTGAAGATAAGAATAAAATTTATAATCAAGACAATATAGAAATTAGTAACGAATTATATAAAAATATAATTAAGCACAAGAACCCAATTTGTAATTTTGTACCAACACTCTCAACTGAAATGATTCAATACGTTGAACCAAATATTTTACTTACATGGAATTTAACTGAAACTACAATCGCACAAAATTGTCAAGAATTAAAAGGCGATATAAAAATAAAAGGAAACAAAATTATTAAAATAAAACAATGTAAAATCAAAATTGGAAATGTTATTTTAAGCGAAAACTCCATAAGTCCGGAATTTGATTTAACACCATTATATTCATCGATTAATGTAACTAAGATGAAAATGGTAGAACACAAGGACGTTTTAAAATTAATCGCAGAAAATAATACCACATTTTACGTAATTGTAATAATTATAATCATTATTCCTATTATTTTTTTTCGTCCTATCACAAATTTGTACACTACGGCTTACCGTACACTTCGGCTTACCGCTTTATATACAAAATTTATAAAACAAAAAAAAAAATAATGAAGAACCACAACAAGAAATATAACTGGGACAAAACCCGTTGCCAGTACTGTACCCTGTAATGCCAGCCCATGCATAGGCTGCCCTTTTAAGGTGGGGGAAGTGACTTATCCACTTATGTATTATGGATATGTTGCTTATTTGACAAATTCCGTTCTAAACGTAAACAGTCCACATCCGGAGCAGGCGATGCCGCTCTTCAATTACATAAATAATTCTTGCAAGCGCCGATCCCGAGCGGCGCTCTTACTCGCAAACTTATGTACAATCTCAACCGCTCCCAAACCTTTGTAAAAAAGGGCAGCACAAATAAGATTTTTGTCACAAGAAATTAGTCTTAAGCTGAGATCCAAAGAATAAATATCAACACACAAACAACTCGTTTTCTTATTCTCGGTTAGTCTCCAGCGTTGTCCTTAGTCTTTGACGGGACATTTGTTCGACTCAACTAAATAATTAACAAACATTTTACTATATATATTTATATACATATATAGTTCAATGGGGTAGAAGAGGAAAACTGTTTACCTACGCGTTCTTTTGCGGGAGTACTACTATTTTACGAGGGTTGCTGATGCGATTATTCGTAGACCTCAAACAGGTGCAAGGATAAAGTGTAACAGTCCACATCGGTTAGTACTCCGATTAAGTGAATAACAACCTTAAGGATTATAGGAAGTGAATATTTATTTATTTAAAAACCTCAAGTTTTCACTCCACTACATTTTTTTTTTTTTTTTTTCACTTCAATTGAGTTTATTTAATTACTGCCCTTGATGTGGGCAATAATTAAGTTACATGACAGACATAGACAGGGGATATGGTTACATACATTAGCGGGGGATCATTATGAGACAGTATTCACATGGCAGTAAGGAAAGGGAGATCGAGTGGGTGGGCCCTCTGGAGACGTCTTGGCGTGGTGCTGTTGTCCAGGAGGTTGATTTTTTTTTTTTTTCAAAATGGGCAGTCGGGAGGGACGCTTTCACCTTAAAGAGCAGGCTTGGGTGCCAGACTCTGTCGAATGCCTGCTTAACGTCTAGCATGACAGCGCAGCAGTACAGTTTTCTCTCGAACGCTTCGAGTATTTTGGCTACAAGTCGATGGCATTGCTCTGGCGTACCATGCAGTCGCCTGAAGCCAAACTGGTGATCCGGGATCAAACCGGCCTCGTCCAGCACTGGCAACACTCTACGCAAAAATACTTTTTCAAGTATTTTGGAGAGGACCGCCAGTAGACTAATCGGACGATAAGAGGCGAGATTGGCTTCAGGTTTTCCAGGCTTGAGTATGAGGATAACCTCAGCGCGTTTCCATGGGGTGGGGAAATGTCCTATCTGGAAGCACCTGTTGCATATATTGGCTAGGGTTTGAATGCAAGGGCGAGGTAGTAGTTTGACGGCCAATGCGTCGATACCGTCAGCTCCAGGTGATTTGCTGGCCTTGAGCGCGGAGATCTCCTCTTCCATTTCTTCTACAGTGGTCGGCGCGATTGATGAGGTGCTGTGGCTGGGCTGTTCGACAAATGCAAGAGTTGCCTCGTGTTCCTCGTGAGTGCATGTAGTGAAGGGCGTAAATGCAGCATGCAGGTGCTCCGCGAAGGCTTCAGCTCGTTCCTCGTCAGTACGACACCAATCGCCATTAGCCATTTGTATGGGAGCTGTTCTTTTAATAGGCCTCCGGATATGTCTGGTGACTTGCCAGAGGTTATGCTGTGGATCGCCTGGCTCAACATTGCTGAGAAATTCTTCAAATACACTCTTTCGAAGATTGTGTAGCAGCTCCTTCACCTGCTTGCAGACCCTGTTGAAAGAGTTTTTGTCTCTTGGGTTGCGAGTCAGCATCCAGACCCTTCTGCGGAGTCTTTTCTCATCAACCAGGGTGGCAATTTCTGGGGTCCAGAGATGTAGATCCCTAGGGCTCGTCAAGGGAGTTGCAGGGGCTATTGGAGAAGCCATTCTGGCGGCGGTGTGCATCTCATGGGCAAGCTTCTCAATAGCAGCGTCCACATCGCCAGGAGTGTTGAGGATCGGTTCAGGATCGGACCTGTCCAGCAGCCAGGATTTGTAAAGCCCAACATTTGTTTTTTTGCTAATCATGGGCTTCCGCACCACCTTTTTTGCATTTGGTATGTTAACCAGGAGGGTAACTGCGCAATGATCAGAAAAAAGGTGGTGATTTATGGCACAGTGTATTTTTGAAACATCGATCCCTTTTGAAATGGCAAAGTCCAGAATCTTATTTCGGTCAGTGGGCCAATAAGTGGGTTCACCTGGAGAGTGGCAATGAAGCCCATCCCGCTGAATGCCCTTGAAAAGTGCACGCCCCCTGGGGTTATTCAGTCGCGAGCCCCACCAGTAGTGCTTTGCATTGAGGTCGCCTCCGAGGATGAACTTGGAACCCAGGCTACTGAGAAGTCTTACATATTGGGCCTCACAGACGCAGTGTCTGGGTGGCGTGTAAGCTGCAGCAATTGGTAGGTCACCTCGTAGGCTTTGCACGCACACGCTTGGATCGCAGGCATCTCAGTGAAGCTGATGCCTTTGCGGATGAGTAGAGCAGCTCCACCGCGAGCTCTGCCATTTGGATGATCAGCTCGGATAAGGTCATATCCATAGATACGGAAAAAGGATCTTGGGTTAAGGTGGGATTCGGAGATGAGGAGGATGTCCACACTGTTGGTTTTAATGAAGTGTTCAACTTCGGGCCTGCTCTTACACAGGCCATTCGCATTCCATATGGCTATGTGGAGACTTATTTGTGGCATATGTTGCTAGTGATGTACTTCATCATTATGGTCATCTGATTGAACAGTTTCTCCATCATCTTCTCCATTATTGACTCCATCCGAGTCATCATGGCCTCCATGGGATTGGGTGCGGGTTCCTCTGTAGGTGTTGGTTGTTTGGGAGTGGGGGAGTGGCCTTTGAGCGCGTCAGCGAATCTCAATTGGCTGCTGACTGGTGGTGCAAACTGCTCTCTGGTTTGACTGGAGACGGGAACAGGGCGGATGACTTTTGGAGCTGCCGACTGCTTAGCCTTCTTGAAAGCAGGGCAGCCTTGGTAGGAAGCTGGATGTCCTCCTAAGCAGTGGAGGCAGAAGGCAGGTTAATCACGCCGTTTGGTGCACTCACTCGATATGTGCCCGCCTCCGCACTTGACACATTTTTGTTCCAAATGACAGTATTTCTGCGTGTGTCCAAAACCCTGACAGCGGTAGCATTGGATGACATCATCGAATTTGCGCGGCGGCTCGACAGTGACCACAGATCTACAAATTTAAATGCTTCAGTGTTGTTACTGGCCGGTTCCAGGTTTACGAAGAAAATAGATAATGGCGTTTTGGATGTACGGCTGCTTGCGTGGCGTAGGTCCCTTATGGTGTGACCCATGTCCGGCATGTCTTCCTTAGGCGTGGAGTGATGCAAATCTTTAATCACTATCCTATAGGCGCGTTCGTCCCGTGGCTGGAAGGTTTGATAACGCTTGTTTTGGAGATCCAATTGCGCTTTGAGGGCTGAGAAGCTCTCTTTGTCCGGCATCATCACTCTTACCCTGTTGTCGTTACCCGCCTTGTAGGTGAAGGAATTGTTCTTACCAACTAGGTCGGTGATCATCTTCAATAAACCGGTAATATTTGTTACGTCCGGGATGAATATTGGCGGAGGTTTTATGGACTTGGGCTTAGGCGACTGTTCTTCTTTTTTCTAGCTGTAACATCCTCGTCCTCGTCGTTATCATCACTTGAGAGCACGGCAAACCTGTTGTTCTTAGCTTGGCCATGGCTTCGGAACTGGTGGATGGGCCATCTGGGAGTTTTGTTTTCTTCAGTGGCTTCTTGCGTCTGGCTTCTCCAGGTACAATCAGATCGCTGGAATCACTGTCACTCTCTGAGCACGTGGTTGTCTTTTTCTTCTTGGCGACTGTGCCAGTGGCTTGGCGTGGAGGAGACTGCCAGTCCATGTTCCTCGGTGAGGGGGGGAGCACTAGCACTAAGCGCGTTGCACTAGGGCCTAACAAAGTGCTCAGCAAGGTTTTCAATTACAGCCCAAAAGTAGGCCACGATTTTTGTCTAATTGCACTGACTGCACGGTTGCCATTCCAAAAAAATTTTTTGTACCAAAATTTTGAAAAAATGTACCAATTTGAGCAAAAATGTACCACAAATTTTTCTCGGTAATTTTTTAAACTAAAATTTCTTAACGTTTTTTTAAAATGATCTTTTATTATTTCACGTTTCATTTTTTACTTCAAATTATAGTTAAATTATTTTTAAAAATGAACAGTCTTTTGGAGACCAAACATAGTGAAGGTCTTTACAATTAATCAATTCTTTACAATACATAATATTATTTAGTGTCTTAAATTCTAATTTATTTCGTAATTTAGTTTTTATTAAAGAAATTTCAAAAAATTTTCTCTCTGCAGCAGCAGAGCTGTGTGGCAACGACATCAAGTTATATATGAATTCTATCAAGCTTTTGAACAGCGGTTCGTCAAGACCGTTTTTTTTACTTCCAATGTCTGTCCAAAATTTAATGTCTTTTTCTTTTCCCTCATTTAAAGACAGACGGAGTTGGTTCCATTGGGATATTAGATCATCGGGATCACCATTGCATAACTGTTTACGTAGTGATGGACCTTACGTTGGCGCATACATATTTTCTCAATTTGAGACGGAACATCGCAAATCGACTGCATGCGATATTTTTCAGTGTTAGTAATGGTTCCATTTCTAACTGATACAAAATTTGTGCTTGGTGGAACAGAGCCATTTGTTAAAATAATATGTGTGAACATAAAATTTTTTGAAAAAAAAACTAGACCAGGCATATTGAAAATGTACCAAAATGAAAATAAGTGATCCAATTTACCAACGCATAAAAAATGTACCAGTTTTGGTACATTTGTACCAAAAATGGTAACTGTGACTGACTGCTACTCAGAAGCTTTTCAGCCCTGCTGAACAGCTGTTCTACCGCTGGTGCCCTGGCGTGTGCAGCTATTTGGCTGTTTGTTTACCGCGAACAGACATTTTTTCAGAAAAAGAAATTGTTCAAGACTTGCGAGTTGATACGCAATCACAAAAGTAGTGTTGGCACACTGGCGCGCGATGGCTTGGGAACCTTTGGGGCCCACTATAGACTATAGTGCCTCAAAAACCACAATCGAAAACCTCGTCGGTGAACTGCTGGACGATGCATAAAAACACGTCAGCACTGCACGAATATCAACACGGACTCCACTCCACTACATGAAACTAAAATTTTTAATTTTTTCATTTAAAACAAGTAGAAACGCTGTAGTGGAGATTTCTCGACAACGGGATACCATGTACCTCTTTTCTTTATGAACCATTTCTTTGATTTTATTTATTTTTTTTAAATAATTCACCAAATTTTCGTTTGTGGATATCCAAAAAATCAGCAGGTGCACACATACACACACTACTGTATGTATACACTTTTTTTTTATTTTTTTTATTTATTTTTATTTCATTTATTTTGACGATGATTAGCACACTGCTACCGAAATGGCAACTTAATCTAATCGGTTTATATAATAAAAATAAAACCAATAATTGGTCAAAGAATGACTTATAGCTAGAGGTATGTACATATCTATTTACATGTCAATAAATAATTCTAAGGGTGGTGATGTTGCTAGGTCAAAATCCGGTCAGGTAGATCTTGAGGGTGATGTCGCTTCAGTCTTCTTTTGACTCGGTTCCTAGGTTCAGCGTTGTTTATAGCGGCGGTTCCAAGTTTTCTGGCTAGGCTGTTGGGGTGCGAGTTTAGCCTTTCCATGTAACTCCGTGCAAGTTCCTGGAGCTTATCTCCAAGTTTGGGCACTTTGAGATCGCGTTCAATGTCTCTGGTACGCATAAACCACGGGGCTCCAGAGATTCTTCTGAGTGTTTTCGCTTGCAAAACCCGAATTTTATTAAGGTTGGATTTTGCAGCGATACCATAAACCTGAAGTCCGTAGAACAGACTTGGTGCTAATATGGACTTGTAAATTAGGACCTTGCAACCTAGTGCAAGCTTGTTGCGTGGTGCAAGAAGCCAAGCCATACGAGCAGCTTTGGTCCTGAAGGAGTGTTGAAGACAAGTAATGTGTCTGCCAAAAGTGAGCCTTTTGTCCAGAGTGATACCGAGGTATTTGTACGCAGGAAGGGCTCTGATTGTTCTTCCATTGAGGCTGACTCCAGGACAGCTACTTCGGCGGAGAGAGAAAGTTACATTGGCGCATTTGTCCGCGTTAACTTGAATATTCCAGTTCATGGCCCATTGATGAAATGCATCTAGATACTCCTGCAACGCTAATGTAGCTGTCAAAATACATTTGCTCTTTGTCAAGACAGCCGTGTCGTCTGCATAGGTAGCAATAAGCACGTCTTGATCTTCCACTTCAGTAATCGGAGTATGTGTCGGCATATCTGAGGCAAAGATTGAGTACAGAGTTGGGCCGAGTACGCTTCCTTGGGGAACTCCGGCCGAAATTGATTTGGTGGACGACTTGTACCCATCAACAGTTACATGAAAGGTGCGTCCTTCCAGAAAACTTTTCACGAGCTGGTACAGCTGTGGCGTGAAAAGGCTTTTAGCCTTGTATAGAAGCCCTGGGTGCCAGACTCTGAAAAAATCCCTGTTGGATGTCAAGGAAGGCTGCAACTGCGTACTGCTTCTTCTCTAATGCTTCTAGAGCAAAGTTGACAACTCGGTGGAGTTGTTCAGGAGTACCATGCTGAACCCGGAAACCGAACTGGAATTTCGGGATCGCATAGGTTACATTCTCATATGTGAGTAGCCTGTTCAGGATCAGTCTTTCCATGATTTTTCCCAGGGAAGGAAGAAGACTTATGGGCCTGTATGAGTCCACTTCAGTCGGCGATTTTCCAGGTTTTGGAATCATGATGATACTTGCAGATTTCCAAGCTTCCGGGAAGTATCCAACAGTTAGGACGCTGTTGAAAATCGACACCAGAAACTGTAGGGCTTGGTCCGGTAGAAGTCGTATCGTCCTGTTATCTATACACTAGCGAACGAATTGAAGTCAAAGAAGAGTCGGATGACGTCACCCCAGCGTGTGCGGCATGCCGTTGCCTAGGGAAGGGGTGGGTAAAAATATAATCGGCCTATATTCTATATTTTTTGTCTGATCCGTACGTAATTTTGCACGTACGTGTTTGACGATCAGTGGACTTATTGGACTGAAAATTATGCCTCTAGCTTTTACCATTTCGAAGATATCGATTTTTTTGCAAATACGAGGGCGGAAAGGGGCGTGGCAAAAAGCAATAGTTAAACGGACATATTGCAAAAGGAAATAGGTCTCTAGCTCTTATTATGTCCAAGTTATCGAAGAAAATTCAAATACAGTTTTATGCAAATTACGAAGGCGGAAAGGGGCGTGGCAAAAATTTGAAATAAACTTTATCTGCCTGCAACAATAACACACCAAAAGCAAAAAGAAAACCTCTATCTCATACCATCTCCGAGAACGAGGTGTTCATACATACAGACAGACGGACAGACGGACAGACGGACGGACGGACGGACGGACGGACAGACGGACATGGCTATATCGACTCGGCTGTTAATGCTGATCAAGAATGTATATACTTTATGGGGTCGGAGATGTCTCCTTCTGGCTGTTACATACATTTGCACAAAGTTAATATACCATTTGTAGCTTAAGGTACATGGTATAAAAATACATTTACAAATATTACGTTATTACGTTTGTTTTATATCATTTTATATCGATATCGAGGTTTTTACGGTCGATTAAATAAAATATTCTATGGTGTGTCGTACTTTGAAGTGTGTTCGAAGAAGCTTCTTTGCTGTAACCCACATTTTGAACGCTTTGAACAACATTTTCTTTTATTTTTTACCAAAATAGGCATTGGGTTTCTACAAAATTCTATGGATATGCATGATATATATATCTGAAGTCTTAATAAGATATAAAAATTGTTCAGAAAATGTCAAGCCTTCATAAACCAATTGGTGGTTCGGAACCTCTGCAAAAATCCAACGGTATAAACGAACATTGCGATAATAAAGGAGATGATACAGATGAAGAATCATATCCTACAAATCTTAGCTGGCTTGTAGGAAATCAAAGCTTAGCATTTGCAAAATCTATTGATACGATTTCAGAAGACGATGCGTACAGGAAAAAGTCCAAACCAACTACATTCCCTATCGAAAATATGAAAAATAATGAAATAAATAAGATCTGCAGTACGGACAAATTCTTTAAACAAAAAAAATGCTACCAAAGTCAAAAAGTTTTTCCAGTTCTAAAACAATAAAAACGGCGCCCAAGCGACCTAGCCCAGCTAAACGTTTTGAAATTTTCTTGACCAAAATTAAATGGTGAGCAAATACTATCGATAAATTACATTTAATGCAACAACAACATTTTTAATAAGCTTTTCCTGAAATACTATAAGGTAAAATTTACGATTGTCTAGGGAGGAATAAGATACTCGTAATTCCATTCGGGAAGAAACTTGAAATTCATATCGCCAAGACTCAGAACATTTACTGACACGTCCTCAACAATGGTAAAACTCATAAGTTCTCATAAGTTCAAATGTTTTTGTGCGATTTTTAACTGAGAACCGAGAACCATCACTTGAGTGCACGGCAAACCTGTTGTTCTTAGCTTCGCCATGGCTTCGGAACTGGTGGATGGGCCATCTGGGAGTTTTGTTTTCTTCAGTGGCTTCTTGCGTCTGGCTTCTCCAGGTACAATCAGATCGCTGGAATCACTGTCACTCTCTGAGCACGTGGTTGTCTTTTTCTTCTTGGCGACTGTGCCAGTGGCTTGGCGTGGAGGAGACTGCCAGTCCATGTTCCTCGGTGAGGGGGGGAGCACTAGCACTAAGCGCGTTGCACTAGGGCCTAACAAAGTGCTCAGCAAGGTTTTCAATTACAGCCCAAAAGTAGGCCACGATTTTTGTCTAATTGCACTGACTGCACGGTTGCCATTCCAAAAAAATTTTTTGTACCAAAATTTTGAAAAAATGTACCAATTTGAGCAAAAATGTACCACAAATTTTTCTCGGTAATTTTTTAAACTAAAATTTCTTAACGTTTTTTTAAAATGATCTTTTATTATTTCACGTTTCATTTTTTACTTCAAATTATAGTTAAATTATTTTTAAAAATGAACAGTCTTTTGGAGACCAAACATAGTGAAGGTCTTTACAATTAATCAATTCTTTACAATACATAATATTATTTAGTGTCTTAAATTCTAATTTATTTCGTAATTTAGTTTTTATTAAAGAAATTTCAAAAAATTTTCTCTCTGCAGCAGCAGAGCTGTGTGGCAACGACATCAAGTTATATATGAATTCTATCAAGCTTTTGAACAGCGGTTCGTCAAGACCGTTTTTTTTACTTCCAATGTCTGTCCAAAATTTAATGTCTTTTTCTTTTCCCTCATTTAAAGACAGACGGAGTTGGTTCCATTGGGATATTAGATCATCGGGATCACCATTGCATAACTGTTTACGTAGTGATGGACCTTACGTTGGCGCATACATATTTTCTCAATTTGAGACGGAACATCGCAAATCGACTGCATGCGATATTTTTCAGTGTTAGTAATGGTTCCATTTCTAACTGATACAAAATTTGTGCTTGGTGGAACAGAGCCATTTGTTAAAATAATATGTGTGAACATAAAATTTTTTGAAAAAAAAACTAGACCAGGCATATTGAAAATGTACCAAAATGAAAAAAAGTGATCCAATTTACCAACGCATAAAAAATGTACCAGTTTTGGTACATTTGTACCAAAAATGGTAACTGTGACTGACTGCTACTCAGAAGCTTTTCAGCCCTGCTGAACAGCTGTTCTACCGCTGGTGCCCTGGCGTGTGCAGCTATTTGGCTGCAGCTATTTTACCGCGAACAGACATTTTTTCAGAAAAAGAAATTGTTCAAAACTTGCGAGTTGATACGCAATCACAAAAGTAGTGTTGGTACACTGGCGCGCGATGGCTCGGGAACCTTTGGGGCCCACTATAGTCACGGTTGCCACTTCAAAAATTTTAAATGAGCCAAAAAAATATAAAAAATGAGCCAATTTGAATAAAAAGGAGCCAAATTTTTGTTTATTATTTATTTTACTTTTTTTTTAACTTTTATCATAAGAAAAAAAACATAAAACATTTTTATTCAATGAAACAGCTAACAGCTAAGGCTTACTTGGTAGTTAAAGTCATTCTGAGTAGTGTTGTGTCAACACTTTGCATCGTTAAAATTTGTAAAATTTCAGCTTCGGGGGACGAACACTGAGTGTGAATGTGCAGGCAGCGAAAACTTTAAATATTTTGTATTGCTATTAGCAAAAAAAGAGCCAAACTCAATAAAAATGGGCCAAAGAGCCAACGAGAAAAAAAGAGCCAGTTTTGGCTCAAAAGAGCCAAATCTGGCAACCGTGCATGTACCTCTTTTCTTTATTGATTTCGTTGATTTTATTTTTTTTTTTTTTAAATTCACCAAATTTTCGTTTATGTGCGGCATGCCGTTGCCTAGAGAAGGGGTGGGTAAAACTTTAATTGGCCATATCTTCTATATTTATTGTCCGATCCGTACGTAATTTTGCACGTACGTGTTTGACGATCAGTGGACTTATTGGACTGAAAATTATGGCTTATGGCCTCTAGCTTTTACCATTTCGAAGATATCGATTTTTTTGCAAATACGAGGGCGGAAAGGGGCGTGGCAAATATCCAAGAATGACATTATCTGCGCAATACTTAAACGGACATGTTGCAAAAAGAAATAGGTCTCTAACTCTTATTTTGTCCAAGTTATAGGCAAATGTGTCGAGGATCATTCAGTTTTATGCAAATTACGAAGGCGGAAAGGGGCGTGGCAAAAATCTAATAATACCATTATCAGCGTAATTGCTAAACAAACATAATGCAAAAAGAAATAGGTCTCTAACTCTTAGTTTGTCCAAGTTATAGGCAAATGTTGTCGAGGAACATTCAGTTTTATGCAAATTACGAAGGCGGAAAGGGGCGTGGCAAAAATCCAATAATACCATTATCTGCGTAATTGCTAAACAAACATATTGCAAAAAGAAATGGTCTCTACCTCTTATTTTGTGCAAGTTATAGGCAAATGTTGTCGAGGAACATTCAGTTTTATGCAAATTACGAAGGCGGAAAGGGGCGTGGCAAAAATCCAATAATACCATTATCTGCGTAATTGCTAAACAAACATAATGCAAAAAGAAATAGGTCTCTACCTCTTATTTTGTGCAAGTTATGGGCTAATGTGTCGTTATGGGCTAGAGGTACGTTCAGTTTTATGCAAATTACGAAGGCGGAAAGGGGCGTGGCAAAAATTGAAATAAACTTGATCTGCCTGCAATAATAACACACCAAAAGCAAAAAGAACTAGACCTCTAGCTCTTACCATCTCCGAGAACGAGGTGTTCATACATACAGACAGACGGACGGACGGAAAGACGGACAGACGGACATGGCTATATCGACTCGGCTGTTGATGCTGATCAATAATATATATACTTTATGGGGTCGGAGATGTCTCCTTCTGGCTGTTACATACAATTGCACAAAGTTAATATACCATTTGTACCTTAAGGTACATGGTATAAAAACACCTCATCGTCACAAGGAGGCGTAGCCATCCTGGCTCATAAATCTCTGCAAACCAAACAAATAACCCTAAACGACGACTTCGACGAAGTATGCTTAGAAGTTTCCTCGAAAATCAAATTCAGAATAATTTCAGCGTACATCGCCCCAAACAGATCACTCTCACTACAAAATCTTCAGGCCGTATTAGACAACTCTCCCACACCCACAATAGTCACTGGTGACTTCAATGGCTGGCACAAAAGCTGGGGCTCAAAGCAAAACAATACTAGAGGGAAAACGATCTGGAGCAACATCCGACGCTTTTGCAGCATTAATCCTCAAAAACACATACACTGTATATTTAACCCATCCACAAATCAAAATACTAACAACAAATTTGAAATTGCTCAGCTCTTCTGCCAAAACTTCTCAGAAACCAATTTCTCAAGTACTTTTATTAACCACAAACAAACGTCACTCAGCAATAGTATTCACCTCTCATATATCCCTACCAAAAGAGCAACCGAAATAGAAAAACCTATAACTGCAATAGAATTTTCAGCAGCACTAACCACATTAAAAGGAAACACACCAGGACTTGACAGAATCAACTACACAATGATAAAAAACCTGGACAAAGCAACGAGAAACAGAATTATCAACCTCCAAAACGCCATACTAAACAGCTACATTCCGCAAGCATACAAAAATAGCTTAATAATTCCGATCTTAAAACCAAACACATACAAAATCTTGCTTAACTCATACCGACCGATCTCACTAAACTCATGCCTAGCAAAACTACTCGACAAAATGATAGCAAAACGGCTATGGCGGTTTGTAATAAACGACAAACTAATCCATAACAGTCAAACTGGCTATAGACAGCCTACTACCTACTTATTGACCACCTTTTACGGGCACGGGCACTCTCAAGAAGAAACCACGCATCTATTATAACCCTAGACTTAACCAACTCGTAACCTGGAAAACTGGCCCAAAACTTATTAACTATGTTCGAAATTTCATGACAAATAGAAAACTACTCGTGCGCATTGACTCCAACATCTCCTCATTTCAACCAATGATTGCGTATAACGCACTAACAGTAAAGCTCACTCTCCACCCGAACATAAGCATAAGCGCTTATGCAGATGACTTCAACATCATCCTAAAACTAAAAAACAAAAAAAACCTAAATTTAAACCTTAATCCGATAATATCCACCATTACTGACTGGGCAGAACACTCAGGTGCCATCTTATCTACCACAAAATGCAAACACCTCCATGTTTGCAGAAAACATAATTGTAACTGCAACATAACAACAGAAAACATGCAAATGCAAGAAGTAACATCATTAAAAATTCTTGGTTTAAACTTCAATAACAAATACAGATGGAAAACTCACACGGAAATACTAAACAACAACCTCAAACAGTATATTAGCGTTATAAAATGTCTATCAAGCCCAAAACTAAACTGCAACACATCTACACTTATAAACGTTACAAAAGCATTCATCGTCTCAAAAGTGGACTACGGTCTTCCAATCTACGGCTACTGCCCATACACAATACTACGCAAAGTAAACTCAACTATCAACACAGCCTTCAGAACTGCCCTAGGAGCCTTTAGAACCACCCCGACAAAAAACTTGCTTTACGAAGCAAATGCGGACACACTAGAAGACAGACGAGAGTTCCTTACGACAAAAATTATCAAGTCCCTGGTTAACGCCAAAGCCTCACCAATAATACAAATTTTAAAAGCATATCGCCCGCCAAAACGTCCACATTTCAAATCAACAACAGATCGTGTCATAGAATACGCACAATTTCACCAACTGCCATATAAACAAATAACACCACCTACACAAACCGCACCGTCCTGGAACACAAGCCCTCTAAAAATAGACACATCGCTAATTAAAATTAATAAAAAAAGCACCCCTCCTGAAACTTTCAGACTACAATTTACAGAAATCAAAACAAAAGACCAACACAAATACACATACATTTACACCGACGGATCTCAATCAAACGGCATTACTAGCCTGGCAATCACAAGCGAAACTGAATGCATCAAACTTTATCACCTTCCACACTACTCTTCAGTATTCTCTGCAGAGCTACTTGCAATACAAGAAGCGCTGCAAATACATATAACCAAAAGAGGCAAATTTTGCATATGCTCAGACTCACTCTCCGCCATCGACGCAATAAAAAACATTAACAACAGCGAACACTACATCTCAAATGCCCGTAATCTTCTTCAAAAGTACAAAAATAAATTTAAATTACTTTGGATCCCTGGACACGTAGGAATACCTGGAAACGAACTTGCAGACACCCTAGCAAAAAACGCCACAAAACAACCACTTACAACCATCGAAAACTTAAACACACAAGACATATTAAAATATAAATATATATATTAAATAGCACTATATATTAAATAGCACTCATTTAATTATTGTATAAACCGAGCTGAAGGCCCCCGTTGCCATTGCTCAACATTACCGCTACCTATTAATTTTAAATTAATTGTTAGCTCTTCATAAATAAATAAAAATTAGTTTCGGAATTAAGCATTCTATTTCTTGCAATTTATTATAATGTTTCGTATAGGGGTGCGGAATCTATTAAGATATAGGGTATTCTGTGTTGAAACTGGGGAGTGTTCATTTGATATTGTCTTAATGAACCACCCTTCCTTTAATAAGAACGGAAGTTCCCAGATCCGCTAGTATGCGTTCTTCCGTATAAAGCGGGGTTAGCTTATTTCCTAGTTGCTTGTTATTTTTAGGGGCACTTTTTCCCCGAGTTCAAAAATTCTGTTCTGCCGCGACGCGTTGCATCTGTCATGAGTGCATTTTTGGGCTTTTTCGATATTTGATATTGAAGTTTGAAGTTCATGGCTGCTTGCGAGGACGACTTCCACAGGCTTTTGGTCTGTTACCGAATGTACTGACCTATTGCACTCTATGGTTGCCCGCGTGATGAGCTCTGCAGTGTCAGATATTTGCATTTCGATTTTTATGCATCTAGCTATTTCCACAAGAGTGCTGTGGAATCTTTCTACCTGTCCGTTGGAGCAGCTATGCAATGGTGGGGCGTTAACTATGTCAATGTCATACTGGTTCTTTTACAAACTGCAAGATCCAACCACGAAGGAATTTACACACAATTTAATGATTGTCGCAAAGAAGGACAGATTTTAAATACATGTTATGAGAGAAAAAAAATACTGATTCTTTAATAAGGACGTAATTGTTTCGGAGTTAAATGAGGCTTCGTTATCGCAACAGATGGTTTTTGTGTTTTGAAAGAAATTTATTTATTTTTTTTTTTATGTCTGTCATATTTTGCCTTTGTGCAGGTTTTGCAATTTGTGACAACATCGTTGGCAAGCTTCGTCATTTTTGGGAAGTAATAGTCCCGAAATATTTGTTTGACGTTTTCTTGCGCGGACCTGTGGGCTCGATGATGCTCGGCCGTGATTATTTCCACTTGCTCGCTGGCATTTGTGATGTCGCTTACGAAATGTTTGCAATGCACATTTGGTCTCGCTAGCGTCATTTAATTCAAATTTAAAAAAGCGCTGATATTTTTTCACAAGTTGATAATAGATACTTTGATTAGATTTTTTGTGAATTTTTAAAAGCTCTACGATCAGCCGATCGTCTGCTGTGATCGGACAAACACACCATATGATTTTGTAAAGAGCTTTACAAAATTCTTTCTTTTTGCGCGCATTGATTTCGAGTTCCTCGGAAATTGATAATTTTTATTGAATTTCTTAAAACTTTGGATTTTTATTACCTTCAAGGTATGTATTACAAAAAAAACTAATGTTCGTGACCGGTCTATAAATGTGTAGCTCATAAAACGTAGTAATTCAGTGTATTAACAACGAGCCCGGACTAGCGTACACCTGTCTTTCGTGGAGTATAACTAACTTTATTCACCTGGATTCAGTCTGACTCTTTTACTAGCCGAAAGTGTGAATCAGTGGCGTCCAAAATGTGTAATATGAACTGCTATTCTCTGCTAGCCTTTAAACTATGGCACTTTTTAGGCACAATGTCGGTAGCGAAAAGGGATCTCTTCTTAGTATGGCACTCAGAGGGCATCCCAAACAAGAAGTTTGTTGTCATGGAAAAATTTGTATTTGATACTGTTTTGAAAAACTTTAAGTATACTCTGGAAGAGCATTGCGAGATTGGCAAAAAGAAAATTTACTAGTAGGCCAATAGTAAAGTGGAAAGAGTGTGGCAGAAAGAAAGATTTTTTTGAAACCAAAAACCAGGAATGGTTTTTGGAAACTGGCGAATTGTTTGTGAAATTATTTCCCTGGTTTTATATGCCATCGTCAGTTCATAGAATTTGAATTCATAGAGCAGACATTACAAGCTATTTTGCCTTCAAATTGGTATGATGTCCGAGAAAGCTCTTGAAGCCAGGACTACCAAAACGTACGCGAGAGCAATACAACAAAAAAATTGTAGAAAAAATAACATGAAAGATGTGTTAAATGCATTTTTAGTTTCTCCCAACCCTTTGATAACTTCATTGTCAAATGAGTATGCAATTTCTTCAACAAAAACAAATATTATACGCGATTATTTTAATAGTTTGCTTCTAATAAAACATGTGGATATGCCTCTCTCTGATTCCGATGATTCCAATTCTTCTAGCCATTTTAAGATTAAGTTTATTTTGAAATATGTTAGTTAAAGTTTAAAATAATAAAAGTAAGGGAAAATTTTATATTAAAAAAAAAAAGTTTTAATTTAAAAAAATAAAATTAAAAAAAATAATAAAACAAATTTTTACTTAAAAAATTCTGTGATTTTTCTCTGACCAGTGAAAAAAACCGACTGAAGACATCTATATTAGCTTAGAAGTTATTAATTAAATGCCGCTAGCGAGAACAAATCGCCCACTTTGCGACGGACAGACATGATATATCACGGACATGGCTATATCGAATCGGCATTTGTACCTTAAGGTACATGATATAAAAAGTACTCCGTAGAATATTTAAAATAAAATAAGGGTATTTTTTTCTATGTTTGGACAATACAAGAACATTTTTTGATAAATAAATATTTAACATTTAGTGAATTTTTCACAAGCTCGGAGGCTCTAAAAAAAGATTTCTTCCACTGCTTCTACGATTATGATCGAATCAGTAGCTAAAGTCAAAAGGAAAACATTTTTCGTAAAATTAGAGGGTAATTATTATGCAATGAACTAGAATTATTAAAAAATATTAAAATTAAAAAAAATGGCGTTGTAAAAATAAAAATTTTGTATTTTTTTAAGTTCTCGTTTTTTCAACGCCAAATCGTAAATTTTCAACGAATCATATTTATTGTAGATCATTGTAGAGTAAATACATATATTGAATATAAGTCTGTTCAAATTTGAAGTCATTCGGACAATGCCTTTTGAGTTATGATGGCAGCAAATTTAAAAATGTAATTTCCAGAAGAAAAACTATTAAACTATTGAAGCTCTTGCCGTCGCCTGAAGTTTCCACCATAATTCGGCTATATAGTTCCTCAAAAGTTTTTGACACTTTCACTTGATATTTTGAAGAAACATTATTGAATATATAGGTTTGAATTATATAAAATAACAAGTAGGAACGCTGTAGTCGAGATTTCTCGACAACGAGATACCATGTACCTCTTTTCTTTATGAACCATTTCTTTGATTTTTTTTTTCAAATAATTCACTAAATTTTTGTTTGTTGACATCCAAAAAATCAGCAGGTGCACACATACACACACTACTGTATGTATACACGTGCGAACGAATTGAAGTCAAAGAAGAGACGGATGACGTCACCCCAGCGTATGCGGCATGCCGTTCCCTAGGGAAGGGGCGGGTAAAACTTTAATTGGCCATATCTTCTATATTTATTGTCCGATCCATACGTAATTTTGTACGTACGTGTTTGACGATCAGTGGACTTATTGGACTGAAAATTATGCCTCTAGCTTTTACCATTTCGAAGATATCGATTTTTTTGAAAATACGAGGGCGGAAAGGGGCGTGGCAAAAATCCAAAAATAACATTATCTGCGCAATAGTTAAACGGACATATTGCAAAAAGAAATAGGTCTCTAGCTCTTATTTTGTCCAAGTTATCGAAGAAAATTCAAATACAGTTTTATGCAAATTACGAAGGCTTGATCTGCTTGCAACAATAACACACCAAAAGCAGAAAGAATTAGACCTCTATCTCTTACCATCTCCGAGAACGAGGTGTTCATACATACAGACGGACGGACGGACGGACGGACGGACAGACGGACATGGCTATATCCACTCGGCTGTTGACGCTGATCAAGAATATATATACTTTATAGGGTCGGAAACGCTTTCTTCTCCCTGTTACAAGCTTTGCACAAACTTAATATACCATTTGTACCTTAAGGTACATGGTATAAAAACACCTCAGGGGGCTGGCGCCGTACAAGCCTAGATAAAGCGGAAGTATTTGCTAGCAACCTTGAGCTACGCTTGAGCTATCTCCTAGATAACAGGACGATACGACTTCTACCGGACCAAGCCCTGCAGTTTCTGGTGTCGATTTTCAACAGCGTCCTAACTGTTGGATACTTCCCGGAAGCTTGGAAAATCGCCGACTGAAGTGGACTCATACATGCCCATAAGTCTTCTTCCTTTCCTGGGAAAAATCATAGAAAGACTGATACTGAACAGGCTACTCACATATGAGAATGTAACCTTGAGCTACGCTTGAGCTACCTCCTAGATCCCGAAATTCCAGTTCGGTTTCCGAATTCAGCATGATACTCCTGAACAACTCCATCGAGTCGTCAACTTTGTTCTAGAAGCAATAGAGAAGAAGCAGTACGCAGTGGCAGCCTTCCTTGACATCCAACAGGCATTTGACAGAGTCTGGCACCCAGGGCTTCTAAACAAGGCTAAGAACCTTTTCACGCCACAGCTGTACCAGCTCGTGAAAAGTTTTCTTGAAGGACGCACCTTTCATGTAACTGTTGATGGGTACAAGTCGTCTACCAAATCAACTTCGGCCGGAGTTCCCCAAGGAAGCGTACTCGGCCCAACTCTGTACTCAATCTTTGCATCAGATATGCCTACACATACTCCGATTACTGAAGGGGAAGATCAAGCAACCTATGCAGACGACACGGCTGTCTTGACAAAGAGCAAAGTGCCCAAACTTGGAGATAGGCTCCAGGAACTTGCACGGAGTTACATGGAAAGGCTAAACTCGCACCCCAACAGCCTAGCCAGAAAGCTTGGAACCGCCGCTATAAGCAACGCTGAACCTAGCAAGCGAGTCAAAAGAAGACTGAAGCGACATCACCCTCAAGATCTACCTGACCGGATTTTAACCTAGCAACATCAGCCTTAGAATTATTAATTGACATGTAAATACATATGTACATACCTCTAGCTATAAGTCATTCTTAGACCAATTATTGTTTTTTATTATTTCAACCGATTAGATTAGGCTGCCATTTGGGTAGCAGTGTGCTAATCATCGTCAAAATAAATGAAAATGAATTAAAAAAAAAAAAAAAAAAAATCGAATGGTTTTACAATTTTGCTTACAAACAATTATTTTTACAAACAATTTATATAAATATTAACCTGATAAATTAAAATAGCTTGTACAGAATAAAGGAGTGGTGGTGGAACGTAAAGCAAAAAGATACTTACGTGCCTAGGTATGTCCAGTGCAATGAAAATTTGTTGTAAATTAGGGTGGTTGCTAAAGTTGTTCGTATACTTAGGTCGATGGTCATTCGGCAACCATCGCTCGGATTTGAAACCGTTTCGACCGATAAGGGTAGTCCATGGGCAGTTATATATATGTATATACATATATAGTTCAATGGGGTAGAAGAGGAAAACTGTTTACCTACGCGTTCTTTTGCGGGAGTACTACTATTTTACGAGTCGAGGGTTGCTGATGCGATTATTCGTAGACCCAAAACAGGTGCAAGGATAAAGTGTAACAGTCCACATCGGTTAGTACTCCGATTAAGTGAATAACAACCTTATAGGAAGTGAATATTTATTTATTTAAAAAACTCAAGTTTTCACTCCACTACATGAAATTAAAATTTTTAATTTTTTCATTTAAAAAAATACATTTACAAATATTACGTTATTACGTTTGGTTCATCATTTTATATCGATATCGAGGTTTTTACGGTCGATTAAATAAAATATTCTATGGTGTGTCGTACTTTGAAGTGTGTTAGGAGAAGCTTCTTTGCTGTAACCCACATTTTGAACGCTTTGAACAACATTTTCTTTTAGTTTTTACCAAAATAGGCATTGGGTTTCTACAAAATTCTATGGATATCCATGATATATATATCTAAAGTCTTAATAAGATATAAAAATTGTTCAGAAAATGTCAAGCCTTCATAAACCAATTGGTGGTTCGGAACCTCTGCAAAAATCCAACGGTATAAACGAACATTGCGATAATAAAGGAGATGATACAGATGAAGAATCATATCTTACAAATCTTAACTGGCTTGTAGGAAATCAAAGCTTAGCATGGGCAAAATCTATTGATACGATTTCAGAAGACGATGCGTACATGAAAAAGTCCCAACCAACTACATTCCCTATCGAATATATGAAAAATAATGAAATAAATAAGATCTGCAGTACGGACAAATTCTTTAAACAAAAAAAAATGCTACCAAAGTCAAAAAGTTTTTCCAGTTCTAAAACAATAAAAACGGCGCCCAAACGACCTAGCCCAGCTGAACGTTTTGAAACTTTCTTGACCAAAATTAAATGGTGAGCAAATACTATCGACAAATTACATTTAATGCAACAACAACATTTTTAATAAGCTTTTCCTGGAATACTATAAGGTACAATTTACGATTGTCTAGGGAGGAATAAGATACTCGTAATTCCATTCGGGAAGAAACTTGAAATTCATATCGCCAAGACTCAAAACATTTACTGACACGTCCTCAACAATGGTAAAACTTATGATAAAATTTTTTTGTGCGATTTTTAACTGAGAACCGCTTTTAGTCAACACACTCAATAATACATACAGTTCCTATTATAATTTAAAACATATAATACATTCGTTATAATCCTTAGCGATTTAGAAGAATATGAAAAAATGGCTCTTAAGTATGCAACCGATGTGACAGAAAAACCACCATTCAATTATTCCCATATCATTGGAATGGCAATGCTGAAAAATGGGCGCAGCATCTTGCAACAAATATGCGCGTGGATTGAATCTAAATTCGCTTTCTTTCGAGTAAGGAAGAAATAGAATGTAAGAAATTGTTCTTTGTATATGTGAAAACGTGCATATTTTTTAAGAACTCCATTCGTCATAATTTATCGCTTCACCATTGAAAAACTTTAAGTATACTCTGGAAGAGCATTGCGAGATTGGCAAAAAGAAAATTTACTAGTAGGCTAATAGTAAAGTGGAAAGAGTGTGGCAGAAAGAAAGATTTTTTTGAAACCAAAAACCAGAAATGGTTTTTGGAAACTGGCGAATTGTTTGTGAAATCATTTCCCTGGTTTTATATGCCATCGTCAGTTCCTAGAATTTTAATTCATAGAACAAACATTATTATCTATTTTGCCTTCAAATTGGTATGATGTCCGAGGAAGCTCTTGAAGCCAGGACTACCAAAACGTACGCGAGAGCAATACAACAAAAAAATTGTAGAAAAAATAGCATGAAAGATGTGTTAAATGCATTTTTAGTTTCTTCCAACCCTTTGATAACTTCATTGTCAAGCGGGTATGCAATTTCTTCAACAAAAACAATTATTATACGCGATGATTTTAATAGTTTGCTTCTAATAAAACATGTGGATATGCCTCTCTCTGATTCCGATGATTCCGATTCACCTTCTAGCCATTTTAAGATTAAGTTTATTTTGAAATATGATAATTAAAGTTTAAAATAATAAAAGTAAAGAAAAATTTTATATTTAAAAAAAAAATTTAATTTAAAAAAATAAAATTAAAAAAAAAGATAATAAAACAAATTTTTACTTAAAAAATTCTGTGATTTTTCTCTGACCAGTGAAAAAACCGACTGAAGACATCTATATTAGTTTAGAAGTTATTAATTAAATGCCGCTAGCGAGACCAAATCGCCCACTTTGTGACGGACAGACATGGCTATATCGAATCGGCATTTATACCTTAAGGTACATGATATAAAAAGTACTCCGTAGAATATTTAAAAAAAAATCAGGGTATATTTTTCTATATTTGGACAATACAAGAACATTTTTTGATAAATAAATATTTAAATTTATGAATTTTTCACAAGCTCGGAGGCTCTAAAAACAGATTTCTTTCACTGCTGCTACGATTATGATCGAATCAGTAGCTAAAGTCAAAAGGCAAACATTTTTCGTTAAATTAGAGGGTAATTATTATGCAATGAACTAGAATTATTAAAAAATATTAAAATTAAAAAAAATGGCGTTGTAAAAATAAAAATTTTGTATTTTTTTAAGTTCTCGTTTTTTCAACGCCAAATCGTAAATTTTCAACGAATCATATTTATTGTAGATCATTGTAGAGTAAATACATATATTGAATATAAGTCTGTTCAAATTTGAAGTCATTCGGACAATGCCTTTTGAGTTATGATGGCAGCAAATTTAAAAATGTAATTTCCAGAAGAAAAACTATTAAACTATTGAAGCTCTTGCCGTCGCCTGAAGTTTCCACCATAATTCGGCTATATAGTTCCTCAAAAGTTTTTGACACTTTCACTTGATATTTTGAAGAAACATTATTGAATATATAGGTTTGAATTATATAAAATAAAAAGAATAGATTTTTTGGAAGTGTCACACTGGTAAGGCTGTGTGCGATTTGTCATATCTAACTGAGAATATAGCCGAAAAATTGTGGGCTACAATACTATTGAAATACTATTGTTTTGACCGCAACTGTATATTTTAATTTTTACGTCATTACTGAATAGTTTTAAAATTTTGTTTACAAACAATTATTTTACAAACAATTTATATAATTATTAACCTGATAAATTAAAAGAGCTTGTACAGAATAAAGGAGTGGTGGTGGAACGTAAAGCAAAAAGATACTTACGTGCCTAGGTATGTCCAGTGCAATGAAAATTTGTTGTAAATTAGGGTGGTTGCTAAAGTTGTTCGTATACTTAGGTCGATGGTCATTCGGCAACCATCGCTCGGATTTGAAACCGTTTCGACCGATAAGGGTAGTCCATGGGCAGTTATATATATATATATACATATATAGTTCAATGGGGTAGAAGAGGAAAACTGTTTACCTACGCGTTCTTTTGCGGGAGTACTACTATTTTACGAGTCGAGGGTTGCTGATGCGATTATTCGTAGACCCAAAACAGGTGCAAGGATAAAGTGTAACAGTCCACATCGGTCAGTACTCCGATTTAGTAAATAACAACCATAAGGATTATAGGAAGTGAAAATTTATTTATTTAAAAACCTCAAGTTTTCACTCCACTACATGAAATTAAAATTTTTAATTTTTTCATTTAAACAAATACATTTACAAATATTACGTTATTACGTTTGGTTCATCATTTTAGATCGATATCGAGGTTTTTACGGTCGATTAAATAAAATATTCTATGGTGTGTCGTACTTTGAAGTGTGTTCGAAGAAGCTTCTTTGCTGTAACCCACATTTTGAACGCTTTGAACAACATTTTCTTTTATTTTTTACCAAAATAGGCATTGGGTTTCTACAAAATTCTATGGATATCCATGATATATATATCTAAAGTCTTAATAAGATATAAAAATTGTTCAGAAAATGTCAAGCCTTCATAAACCAATTGGTGGTTCGGAACCTCTGCAAAAATCCAACGGTATAAACGAACATTGGGATAATGAAGGAGATGATACAGATGAAGAATCAGATCTAACAAATCTTAACTGGCTTGTAGGAAATCAAAGCTTAGCATGGGCAAAATCTATTGATACGATTTCAGAAGACGATGCGTACAGGAAAAAGTCCAAACCAACTACATTCCCTATCGAAAATATGAAAAATAATGAAATAAATAAGATCTGCAGTACGGACAAATTCTTTAAACAAAAAAAAATGCTACCAAAGTCAAAAAATTTTTCCAGTTCTAAAACAATAAAAACGGCGCCCAAACGACCTAGCCCAGCTGAACGTTTTGAAACTTTCTTGACCAAAATTAAATGGTGAGCAAATATTATCGACAAATTACATTTAATGCAACAACAACATTTTTAATAAGCTTTTCCTGGAATACTATAAGGTAAAATTTACGATTGTCTAGGGAGGAATAAGATACTCGTAATTCCATTCGGGAAGAAACTTGAAATTCATATCGCCAAGACTCAAAACATTTACTGACACGTCCTCAACAATGGTAAAACTTATGATAAAATGTTTTTGTGCGATTTTTAACTGAGAACCGCTTTTAGTCAACACACTCAATAATACATACAGTTCCTATTATAATTTATAATCCTTAGCGATTTAGAAGAATATGAAAAAATGGCTCTTAAGTATGCAACCGATGTGACAGAAAAACCACCATTCAATTATTCCCATATCATTGGAATGGCAATGTTGAAAAATGGGCGCAGCACCTTGCAACAAATATGTGCGTGGATTGAATCTAAATTCGCTTTCTTTCGAGTAAGGAAGAAATGGAATGTAAGAAATTGTTAATTTTTATTCTTTGTATATGTGAAAACGTGCATATTTTTTCAGAACTCCATTCGTCATAATTTATCGCTTCACCATTGCTTTCGTAACCGAAAACGAGAGGAAAAGGGAAAGGGCGGTTACTGGGAATTAGGAGTGGATCCAAAAAAAAGTGAGAGAAAGCGCGTTCGTAATAGAAAATTGGTCCATCAAAAACTATATCACACTAAAGAGGCTCAGAATATGCGGAAAAACATTGATATTATGAGTAACCAGGTAGATAAAATAAATGGTGAATACCAAAATAAAGTTAATTTATCTATCCCTTTTAATTTAGACAACAATAAAAAATCATATTACAAATTTTGGCCCATTAGACTTGGATGACTTACTTTGCAACGATAGCTACTTCCAAGAGAGTGGCAAGAGATCCGAATTATTTTCATTGAATACTAGTAACAAAAAGGAAATGTATTACAAAGAGTACAAGCTTGGTGCAATAATAATTGGTTCCGCTGAAATGATAGGTGGAGTTCCTGAATGGAACAGCCTAATTTCTGATAATACAGACAATAACCAATTTGTAGGTTTATTATCAACAGTTATTATTTTCCATTTTAATATAAATAATTTTTTTTCTAGATTTCAAATGACACACATTTAAATTATAACGAGGTATGCGATTATGACAACATAACACACGTGCGGGGATCCTCTTCAGCAAACACTAAAAATGACGTACCAGTTAATTATGATTACACCAGCCTTGTAAATATTGATGAGCCATTTCACTGTCTTCATTCCCATAGCGAATATACCCGAAGCGATGACATTTTAAATAACCTTCTTGACGTAGCCGTGACCCACTTCTAAGACAAAAATTACAGTTTAAAAGCAATTTTATCTAATGTAGCATTATTTTCCAATCGTAAAAAACCATAATTGNCTCGGCTGTTGATGCTGATCAAGAATATATATACTTTATGGGGTCGGAGATGTCTCCTTCTGGCTGTTACATACATTTGCACAAAGTTAATATACCATTTGTACCTTAAGGTACATGGTATAAAAAAAAAGTAAGAAGGAAGAGAGAATAAACAAGTATAGTCGGCTATAAATACCTGGTTCTTGATTTTAAAAACATTGATAAATTTTGATAATTTGAATATAAAATTATTACCATGTACCTCTCTTGCCGTTGCCGTGGAAAGGGGTGGGTAAAACCTTAATTACTCATATCTTCTATATATATTGTCTGATCTCGACGTAATTTTGCATACACGTGTTTAACGATCAGTGGACTTATTGGACTGAAAATTATGTCTCTAGCTCTTACCATTTTTGAGATATCGATTTTTTGCAAATACGAAGGCGGAAAGGGGCGTGGCAAAAATCCAAGAATGACATTATCTGCATAATAGTAAAACGAACCTAATACAAAAAGAAACAGGTCTCTAGCTCTTATTTTGTCAAAGTTATCGAAGAAAATACAGTTTTATGCAAATTACGAAGGCGGAAAGGGGCGTGGCAAAAATTTGAAATAAACTCGACCTGCGTACACATATAACGGACCTACAGCAAAAACAATTACACCTCTAGCTCTTACCGTCTCCGAGAACGACGTGTTCATACATACAGACGGACAGACAGACAGACAGACAGACGGACAGACGGACATGGCTAGATCGACTCGGCTGTTGATGCTGATCAAGAATATATATACTTTATAGGGTCGGAAACGTTTCCTTCTCCCTGTTACATACTTTGCACAAACTTAATATACCATTTGTACCTTAAGGTACATGGTATAAAAAGCCGCAACTTATGTTCGCCTTTGCGCGGACGTGGATCCTCGTAACTGGCTGATTTTGTCAACACTGGTGGTAAATATGAATATCGTCTATAAATATATTTTTTCTAAAAAAAAAAGGGGAAGATTTTAAAAAACTTGTGCAGAACTGGTATAACCAGAATCAGAATATGTGTATTTCTTAAATAGACCTAATCTATTGTAGAATTGTCTTTAGATCTTAAATTATGGAAAATGTCGAAGTAAATACAGTTTTATTAAAATTGCGAAGACGAATATCAAATATTACATTTTAAATAGAGTTTATCTGCTTACATGCATATCGGACCCAAAGTAAAAATAATTACATCTCCAGCACCATCTCGGAGATCGACGTGTTGATGCTGATCAATAATACGAGTTTATATATACTTAATGGGGTCTGAGAGCTCTACTTGTGCCTGTTACATACCTGTATTGCCGGGAAATCTTCCCGGGTACCATGTACCCCACTTGCCTTTGCCTAGGGAGGGGTGGGTAAAACTTTGGTTATATCTTCTATATTTATTGTCCGATCTGAACGTAATTTTAAATGCACGTGTTTGGCAATCAGTGGACCTAGCTGAATTTAAATTATGCCTCTAGATTTACCATTTTTAAGATATCGATTTTTTGCAAATACGAAGGCGGAAAGGGGCGTGACAAAAATAAAAAAAAAGGCATTATCTGCATAATAGTTAAACGGTCCTAATTCAAAAAGAAATAGGTCTCTAGCTCTTATTTTGTCCAAGTTATCGAAGAATATACAGTTATATGCAAATTACGAAGGCGGAAGGGGCGTGGCAAAAAGTTTAAATAAACTCGACCTACGTACACAGCTAGATCGACTCGGCTGTTGATGCTGATCAAGAATATATATACTTTATAGGGTCGGAAACGATTCCTTCCCAACTTAATACATATATCATTTGTACCTTAAGGCACATGGTATAAAAAAATACCGGACAAGTTCTAGCGTAATTGTAATTTGTTTATTTACAGTATGTGGCGGTCTTATGTGTGTCGGATCGAAAGTGGAAAATGAATGACGGCAGAACGCAGAAGAAAGAAACAAGAAGCGGGACAAGAAGAGCAATTGCTCATACCAATACATCCGCTAGAATATGCGCACTGACTTAACTCAATTTAAATTACAATTTATTAAGCGCCGCTGCTGCCACATGGGCCGACAGTATGTTATACAAGTTAACAAGCTACACTTCCAAACACTTAACGAACGGCCCTTGCTTGCGCGGTACGTCAATTTATGGAGCGACCCGTGCGCATAAAGTTCAATATTGTTCAATATTCAGTATTGTTCCACACCTCAGCTTTGTCTGAAATAAATGCTCCGGCACTTGCCGATACAAAATAACCTTGAATCTAAAACTTCACTGAGCCACGAGGCCATTGATTAAAGGGGAATAGTCTCCCCCACCGTATTTCATCACCCAGGATTAAGGATACCCATCCCTGGAGCTAATATCAATAAGTGAGCGATTAGCTTCAAATCCCATACCAATAAAAGAATTAATAACACAAAATACAAAATATTGCAAGCGACTGTGAAATCAATTCTGTCACTGTGGTTAATTATTGCGAGTTAATTGTCTAACTTAAAAGCATTAGTACAAGCAGCTTGGGAGTATTTTTCTGTTCTTATTCGCTGCCAAACAGTGCTTTTGTTGTAATAGGCTCACACGTGTGCCCATGAGTTGGGCATATAGAGAAATTAAAAAAGAGTTTGACAGTGACGGCAGTGAAGAGTAAGGCTTTTGCCCACAACCAATATTCAACAACGAAACGGAAATGAATCCCGAGCAGATACATGAATTAGTTAATCGCGCTGAGCATAACGCAGTCAAATCACAAGTAGATGCGCTGCAAATAGTGGCACCAAATTTTTAAACGTATGAAAAAGTCACTATACGTCAAGTGCGATGTGCGACTTGACATAGTAAAATCTGTACCATCTTTTGAAGGGGTACAAGAAGAGTATGTGTACTGGAGACAAGCTGCCCTGGACGCGTACGAAATTTTCAGACGCTACAAGGGTAGCGAGGCCCACTACGAGGCCGAGCTCACATTGGTCACCAGAAAGATTAAGATGACCCACGATGAGCAAGCCACCACTATTCCTAATAATGAGGTCAGAAGCGATGCTTTACACGCATTTATGTCAGGTCTAAAGAGATCATTAAAAGTTTTCGTAATGCCGGCTCAGCCAAAAGATTTGCCAACGGCATTAGCCTTGGACGGCGAAGCTGAGAATAGCATAGAAAGAAGTATGTTTGCGGCCTCTTATGCGAAGACAGACAGGACTCACCCCAATGAAAATAGTAGGCAGGGAAATCGTCAGCAACCAAAGCCTAGCAAAGGCCAAGAAAAGAACCCCAATACTTAGGGAAACAGTTCCATAATAAGGCCCAAGACACGAGCTCTCGACTTAAACATCTCGAAACATTGAGAAATGCCGTCAATCCAGAGGTGGTTAACGCAATTCATTGCGATGTACCAACATTGGCTGCAGTGCAACACGAGTTGCGCAACTGATTTCCATCGACCAAGTTTCGGCACTGCAAGACGATTGTGTCAGATATCACCAACAAGGATGAGCAAATAGAAATCCTAAATACCAAGCACAATCGAGCTCATAGAGCAGCATTAGAACACGTAAGTCAGATTAGGCGTTATTATTACTTTCCGAAAATGGCCAAAATAGCAATAAACTGCAAATTTTGGAAAATACGATAGGCACCCGAAAAAACAAGAACTTGGTGAAACGCCTATCCCAACTCACGCAGGCGAGATACTTCATATCGACACATTATCAACCGATAAAAAGCTATTCCTAACTTGCATCGACAAGTTTTCAAAGTTTGCAGACATAGTTAACCCCATACTTCAAACAGTTAACCTTTTCCCAAATATTAAAACAATGTATTGTGACAATGAGGCGTCTTTCACCTCAGAAACAATCACTTCGCTATTAAAAAATCAATTCAACATTGATTTGATAAACGCTTCACAGCTGCTCCAACGGGCAAGTGGAAAGGTTCCATAGTACGTTAGTTGAGATTTCCAGATGTCTTAAAATCGAGAAGAAGATCTGCGACACAACACAAGCAATTCTCAGAGCTGTTATTGAATATAAGACGCTCATCAACACGAGGAACTCCGGACGCTGCAGACTTATCAAAAAATAAGAATAACAGAAACTCATGAGCACATTAATAAACAGTAAACAAATTAAAACAAGCAAATAAGGGCACCTCGTAGACAGCCCACATTTATTTAAGGCACTTATAACTCGGAATAGGATGTTAATTACGGATATGCAGAACTTGTACTAACACAGTCATGCAAAGTATAATATTATATAGTATGTTATATCCCACAATTTTTGGGGACCAATGATTTGAAGTTAATATTTGCTAATCAGCTCACAGAAGTCCCGTAGTTAGTCCCATAAATATGTAAGAAATTAGTAATCCACCCGGTATCCCCTACAAATCCGATATGACATAATTGCGGAGTGCGACGATGGAATATTTATGATTGCGAGCTCACCAGTTACGCCACTTTACAAAAAATCAACACGAGGAAGCTACGCGCGAGATATTCATGCCGCACTTTACTTTACTACTACCAGTCGCACTAATAGACTGTGGACGAAGGACCCAGGTCTTGGACAAAAGTCCGAGCGTCGCTATTTCCCGATTTTTCAACATCACCGGGCACGACACAATCCTGAGTCTCTATCAATCCGTCGGATGAGCGAGCAGAACATGAGCGTCTTACGCTAACTCAGAGATGAAGTAGAGGCAAACGGATCGTCAAAGGTATGGTTCCTGATCGGAGTTGAAATCAGCATTGTCTTCTGCGTATCAATCATCGTTTACCCATGATGCCATAGAAGACGTGCCTCTTTGAAGCTACAAAGAGCCATCGCCCATCGAGGATACCCATCCCTGGAGCTGATATCACCTTCAACCTAATAACTTACATTTGCACAATTTAAATATAAAATTTGTACCTTAAGGTACATGGTAAAACCATTATATGATTTAAGCAAATGTGACGTTAACTTAACCAGGCTAAATATAGTTTTTTTTTTTAATTTATGAATAAATAGGATATTTTGATTTATTTTTGATTCCACGTATCATAATTTTAACAAGTAGAAACGCTGTAGTCGAGATTCCTCGACAACGAGATACCATGTACCTCTCTTGCCGTTGCCGTGGGAAGGGGTGGGTAAAACTTTAATTGGTCATATCTTCTATATTTATTGTCCGATCTGAACGTAATTTTGCACGCAAGTGTTTGACGATCAGCAGACCTAAAATTAAGTTTCTAGCTTTTACCATTTTTGAGATATCGACTTTTTTGCGAATACGAGGGCGGAAAGGGGCGTGGCAAAAATTTGGAAATGACATTATCTGCATAATAGTTAAACGGTCCTAATGCAAAAAGAAACAGGTCTCTAGCTCGTATTTTGTCAAAGTTATCAAAGAATATACAGTTTTATGCAAATTACGAAGGCGGAAAGGGGCGTGGCAAAAATTTGCCATAAACTCGACCTGCGTACACATACAACGGACCTAAAGCAAAAAGAATTACACCTCTAGCTCTTACCCTCTCCGAGAACGACGTGTTCATACATGCAGACGGACAGACAGACGGACATGGCTAGATCGACTCGGCTGTTGATGCTGATCAAGAATATATATACTTTATAGGGTACCTTAAGGTACATGGTATAAAAATGAGTTCTTAAAGTATTTGAATACTTATTTAACAAATTATGGCGCTGCATAGGAGACAATAAAATAAAACAGGCGTTTCAAATTTAACAGGTAGTAGTTACAATCCTCTATACGTTTGTTATCACAATGCGCATTACCAATGTTACACTAATAAATACGGATTACAAATAGCAATAATAAAAGGAGCGCAATATCTAGGAATCAAAACACATGTGAGCACTATCGTACAACTTAGACACTCTTTTAGGCGAATGCCATGTTTTGAACGGAATTAAAAATCACTACGAGTGTTGAATTAAACACAAAAATTTTATATACTTGGTTACATTTATTGTCAACAATATTTCCTTCCAGTAGTGTTTTCTGTAGAGCGTTAAATTAAAGGACACATATAGTTCAGGTAAAAAACTTGAAAATTGAAAATCTAAAAAAATCGTTATTTATCCAATAACTGATTTAAAATTTTAAAGGCTCAAACCTATTAAAATTCAGAATTTTCAAATGATATCTCAATAATAATCAAATATATTTTTAAATTCGATTATATTACTTATATAAACTTTCAGGTTTATATAGGTGTGTATGCGGCAGTAAAAATATTGATCCTTTATCTCTCTTGGTTATGATAGTACATTTCTCCTGGAGTAACAAAAAATTTTTTGAAATATAACAAGTTTATTATAACCTTATTTAATATATTTACCTTTTCATGATTGGATTCCGGTATTATAATTGGCTTTGTTATAGATTGTGCTGTTTCTTCTGCTAACGTACTGGCATTTGGATGAATTTTCAATCATACATAATGAGGAATAGAAATGTTAAGTATATATTTTGTATGTACTGTACATATGTTTATGAAAGTATGTTCATACAATATGTACTTACATTATTCATAAATAGTTATTTGTCAGTTTTGCCATTTTTTAAAATTTATTTTTATAAATTACTTTTCATATCATAAATTTATTAGGAGTAAAATATATAAACACTTCTTACCTAGGTACTTTATTCTTTACAATGGTCGAAACCTCAAATCCTTCTGATACAAGGGCGCTAATTGGTGTAACCCTTTTTGTAGACGATTTTCTACTATTGGCTTCATTAAATTGGTAGAAGTATTCAATGTTAACATTTTTTAATGAACTTTGCTGTATCTCTTCGATCATCGATCTATTGTCTTCGCTATTACAGCTAGTATGTTGCGAAACATATGGCATACGAAACTTGGCTCGTGGAATCATAAATGTAAGTGAGCGTTCTTTTTGATCCCACTCATTAATACAATTATTAATGGAATTTTCGTTTTTACAAAAATTACTACAAGCGGGTCCATTAGGAGTTGTTTTAATATTTTTTATAAGCACATTGTTATCAGTAGTCACGAATCGTTTCAAGTTTAATTTTTCTATTCCCTTAAAATTCTATAATGAAAATATATATATAACTATGATTAATTTTACGTTGATTATATATTTACCTTTTGTGAAAGTGATTCCACAACTATACTCGATTCGGCTGAAGAGTCAGATAGGATATTTGGATTGTTATTTGATGTTACCATATATTGACTAGAAGTCGCCAGATTAGTCACATACTGCTTATTTTTTTTACTTTTGATTTTGTGTTTGCTCTTATATGTTACTTGAATGCAACACAATATAAAAATTAATATGGAGGTACCACTTGTGATAAGAAAAATCAGTAAAACTTTAATATTTACGTGGCACATTGTACCTGCGTACCAAGGATTGCATTCGCATGTCAGGATTGCCTTCGTGTTGTTGACAGTTTCAAGAACACATTTACCATTATAATTACATTTATCACAACCAATAATATTATCTGAACAATGACGACCAGGGTATAACATGTTTTCTGTTATATCAGTGTAGCCATCCTTGCAACTGCAAGTGAAGCTGCCAATCATATTAAAGCATATAGCATTCACGGAACAATCGTGAAAATTTTCATGGGCACACTCGTCAAAATCTATGTTAGAAAGTACAAGTTGATTTATAAAATTTATAGAGTTTATTTGTATATAACCTTTAACAGTAAATGAATCTGGTCCAGTTTTGGAAGTAAAAAAGTCGGTGCCTCCAATACTATAATTGCTTTGTCGTAAATGTTTTTTTAAAATTGAACTTATTTCTTTTTCATTTCTATTTTCTGAAAACTAAATATTCAAAATTTGATTTAGAATTGTAAAATAATTTTAGAAGATATTACCTGTAGCAAAAGTGTGGCTCTTATAGTATTATTCCTAGTAAAAAAAATATTTTTTACCATGGTACCATGGTGCACGTCCCGATAATCAGACTGCCGTATCATTCGGTCAATAGCTTCCAACAAATACCCGCCAATTTGTTGGTATTCTTTAGACAAAAGATTGCCATTTAGTCCATGCCAGTTTGCTTGAATATGTATTTCGTATGAATAGGTGGCTAAAACAAATATATAAGTTCTGACTTATGGTACTGGTTAAACAATTATTTTGTATACATACGTTTGCAAGGACGGTCTGGGAAAATACGTCCAAAGCTTGGTCGACAACCGCAAAAACTTAATGATTTATTTATGGAATCTGGATTTACACAAATTTCATTTTTATATGATTTACACGCTGGGCGACAAGTATTCAAAGAATTATTATATTTTAAATTGATTCTTTGTAGTGAATTAATAAAAAATACGCTTTGATCAATGTTGGATAAATTATTTATAACATGATTTTCTTCATCTCGGTATGGTTCCATCAAAAATACGTTTGATTGACGATCAGTTTGATCATTAAAATTAGATTTATCTATTTCGCTTTTACTTATATGGTTTTTTATACTTTTAATATTTATTACTGATGCAAACTTTATTGAAACTGATGTTACCGGTAACAGTTGTATGAAGTCCGATTTATTTTTAAAATTATGGTCTATTTTAAAATGCATTTCATTATTAAACAATTTTACTTCATGGACTTTTGAGAATGTTCGTAGTTTTTCATTAGAGAAACTGTTCAACGCAAAAGATTGAAGTATAATCGGGTTGTTCGTAGAAATATTTGTATTTAACCTATGGTCTAGTGTCTCTTCTACTAAATGTTCAATTATGTTAGATGTATCTTTTTTTATATCTAAATGCTTTTCAGTCGGATTTATTATTAAATCTTTAAACTCATTTAGGGATTTATAAACAATATGCTCAGGTATTATTTCTAAGCCCGTTGTAGCTATAACTATATTTGATAAATTTGAATTAGTTCCTACATCAAAAACTTTATCTGTATCTGCAGATTTTTTTAGTGAACTGTAAATATTATTATTAACAGTTACAGATGGCTCAAGATAGTTCATAACATTTGAAAGTGTAATTATTATATTATGTCTATTATCAGAATTAGTAAACGAGATTGTATTCAAACACTTTGCACTCTCTTCGCTGGTTTTGAATGGCCATGTGTTTAGCTTGATGAAATCATTTCGAGATGTGCTGTATACTGTTACATGATCGATATTATTTATTGAAACGTCGTTCGACTTGATTTCAGAATTCAAATTTGATTTAGAAACAACCTTTGGGCGAATCCCTGATTTTTTATATTCTAAATGCAATTGTTTAAGCATTGTTGCAGACAACTTTTCACGATTCTGGAAACGTTTTTTTTTTAATTCAATTTTTGTACTCCCAGGATTAATCATATCTTGCATTTTTTTATTCATTAGAAAGAAATCTAACGTTTTTTTTTTTGATAAGTCATAATTTTCAACATTCGTATAATTTAATAATTTTGAAGAATCGTTTGAAAAGGCAACTGCTTGATCATAAACGTTGTTGAACTCAAATTCTTCGGATGATTGATTATTTAAACTGTATTGGCTTTTAAGAATGGTATGACTGGTGCCAATGGCCAACGATATTTTATTTCGGGGTGTCATTTGCAGATCAACATTTTTTTGGTTCATTGGGATTACAATTTCTGGCATTAATATTTGACCATTAACTACAACTGGTTTCGAAAAATAGTTAATTTCTTTTTTAAATTTTAATGGGGGAGCATGCATATTAATCGCATGACTTATAGAATTCTTTTTAACTTGTATGCTCTGATTAGCCAAGTAAAAGTTCGTTGTGTACGACAAAGTGGTTGGTAGTACGTCATATAATGGTTCTTGATCTTTAACAGGCAAAGCACTCTTTGATATTTTTAAAATGGTTGATTCAGTTGGCAAGGAAGTACTATAGACCTGAGGCACCCGAAATATATCAAATATTTTGTTTTTATAAAATGTAATACTTGAGTTTAGTATTCCTTGTGAGCCATAAACCATTTTGTTAGGTTTTTGTAATTTTTGGTAGATGTATGGGTAACTTAGATTGTCTTGTATTTGACCAATCTTAGGCAAATTGTGAACGATATCCGTTCTTAATATTATAAATTGTTGCTTTTTTTGAGATGGTGGTGGCGGATTTAGTATACCTGCATTCTCTTCGCTATCATATGTAATATAATTATAGCGGGTTCCTCGTTCTAAGAGCGATTGGTAACGTTGATTGTTTAACTGCATATACTTAAAGCCCATTAAATGATGATTAAACTGTGTTGGGTCATTTTTTTCATGCATCCCCGGACTATTTAGAGTAGTATACTTATTTTGAACCTTTTTAAAATTGTAATATGGCCTTCCAAAAATTACATCAGCTTGTGCAGTTACAACCTCTCCAGGACTAATTAGAATGTCGTTAAAAGTTATAAACCTTTTCACAGTATCATTTTTAGATAATACCATATTCTTAATAAAAGGGCTATACCGTACATGAGTCTTTATTTCTCTATCAGTACTATGATTTATTTGCTTTAAATCATTTTTTTCTTTAGTAGTTCGTCGCAAAGGTATATACTTTGGACTTTGTAGAACCCTTGATGTAGGAGTCTCCTCAACATACACATAACTCTTTAACGTCGTATCAAATAGTTTTTTATCTAATAATTGTGCTACAGCGGTTATAAGTGTCCGCAATCGGTTCAAAGTGTGGGTGAATTGTGATGCCTTAAAAGAACTTAGCTGTGATGACTGAAATCCAATAGTAGAATATAAAATAACATCACTATTTTCGGACTCTGATATACGAAGCTTAGAATTTTCGTTCATATTCTTTGTTTCTGTTAATGACATCTTTAAACTATCACTTAACCGTTTTACATAAACTATGGGATTAATTATCTGATCGGTTTGGTTTTCAAATAAAGGAAGGCTAGATTTTTGTGAGTTTTGGTTTTTGTTATCATTTTTCATTATTTTTTCATCAGTTTTATTTTCAGGTTTTTGAAATTTTATGGTTTGAATGGGTGGTGTAGAATGACGTTTGTACAATAATTCAACCATCGGCAGATTATTCTTAAAAATAGTTGTTTCAAAAAAAAATTCGTTAGATTTATCAGAAGAATTATTACTTATTGAATGGGTAGGAACAATATTTTGTTTATATTTTGTTGGGTTTCCTGGAGGATAAGGCTTTGTAATAATAATTTGTGTGTGTTTTTTTTCGTTGGTAATAATAATTGGTTGCTGAAATTAATTAAAATATTCATATAATTCATGTCTAGTCTTGAAAATTTTTTGTTGTTTTTAATAAAACATTTTAACATTGTTTTGAAAATATTGTAATTATTAAATAATTTTACAGCTACGCTTACCCCTGAAAAACTGATGTTTTTAATTTCTACAGGTTGTAAATGGTATTTTGATATTAATGGTTCCTTGTTTTTTCCACTAATAATCTTATTTGTAGTATATGTAGTATACGTATAAGTTGTCAAACACAGCGTTTTACAAATTTTATTGCTTTCGGAAATATTAAGTTCCTGCGAAAATAATATACAAATATATTATAAAAAACTATACATACACATATTTTGAAGAGATATTACCTGATTTATATGTGGCATTGTTAAAATCATTTGGTTTTTCAAAGTACTTGGAGCCAACGTCATGGGCTTGTGATGCGCTTTGAATATTAATATTTTTTGACTAAGATTACCTATATTTTTGTATACAGTTTCTTCATACAATTCTGCATGTCTCTCTTTTTCACTGGCAATTATTAATTCTACTCCATTAGACATGTGCGTTGCAAAATTGTACCTAGCCTCGTCAGTTACAAGTCCATTGGAGACAACGATATCTGTTACAAATCTATTACTAATAGATGCTCTTTTTAGGGTTTTGTTGTAGCCTGAATTAATTTTAAAAGATTATGATGATAAATATTGATAAAATATACATATAAACATTTGCATAGAAAAAAACATAGCACGTTATATAGACAGGCTCATTGCGATGAGTTTGCTGATGCATTTTTCTATCGGGAATAGCAGCCTGATTTTTGGGAAAATTTATAGGTGTGGCCCTACCGATATAATATACAAACCCGGTTTAAACCGTTAATCTTGTGGACGCCACAGAATGTTGTTGTTTGGGGATGTGGGGCGTTCTATATGAGAACCAGATATGAAAATAATAAAATAAGTGGCACCCAATCATACCAAACAAAATTGTGATTACTTTGTTTCATTTATGACAGCTACATATATAGAAAATCTATTTTTTGAAGTTTACTGTTTTCATTGCAGTATATGGATAAAAACTTGTAATATATGGATAAAAAACTTGTAACGCTTACATCCAAAGTATTTAATATAATACATTTCAGACATACACAATTATTTACCTTTGGGTCCATTAGAAAGAGTTATTTTATTATTTTAAAAAGAAATTTATCCGTAAGTAACAGTTTATTTCATAAGATATATTGTTTGATTAAATTTTTTACACATATATACAATAAATTCATATTAACGTACAATAATGTACTTGTATTGAATAATATATACATATTACAAATATTTTCATTAAGTAAAATTTTAATTGCAATATAGGTCAATTCTTTAAGGTGGCTACAACATCTTTTCGGAACTATAACATTTATGTACGTGTGAATAACAGAAGAAAAAATGTATTAATCAAACTTTATTATAATTAACATTATTATACATTATTATAATAAAAATAAGATGTCAAAATCATTCTTGTATTATATGACTGATTGGAAACTTCATTCGCTAAATTAAAAAAATGATGCTTTTCATAAGCTTTATTAAACATTTATAAACGAAGCTTGTTATTGACTAGTGTTGCGTATATTAATAAAAAAATTCGGGGCCCTTTAAAGTAGTAGCAGTTTTAATGGCCCTGTAAACCTTTTCATTACATTTTCTACGGAATCTACAGACTTAATGAATGCGATACATAAGTTTCCGAGAAAGAATTCAAAAAGGAAATGCGTTAAAGGTACCCGTCCTCGTTTGTAACACGGATTTCTTGTTCGATTGTGCATACCAAAAATGTACATCACCCACAATACTTTCTAATGACGCAGTTCCACCATTCAAATCATTTAATGGGTTGGACATAACATCCTTTGAAAACTCTGAAATATTTATAACACCATCTTCGGCATTGTATATAAATTTTGATTTGTTTAATGTCACAGTTGTCTGAGTTTCAAAATTTACTTCCCTTTTTTGCAGAGAAGCCGAATGATCAACGACTTTTTGTATAGTTGATAACACAGTGCTAAATTCACCAGGCCTACGTCCAGATATATATAAGGTCACTACGCTTGAATCTTGTAAAGTCATATCATATTTGTGTTGCTTATTTCGCTTTTGGCCGTCACTTCCCTTTCGTGATTTTTTTCTATTGTTCTTAGAATTCGGCGGGTCATTACTTTTTGAAGCATATTCAACTTCATCGATTATATCCGATTTTTCAGTTGTGCGCACTTCCAAGTCTTGAAGGTTTTCACTAAGCATTATATGGTCTGGTAATATTTTTAAATTATGCTGGGGTAATGAAAATTGCTCCTGTTGAAGTAACTGTTGTAACAACAAACTATTTACTGTTCCTGCAGATTGCATATTCTGAGCGATTGTAGGTGTATTTACAATGGTATCTATACTGTATTCCGTAGCTGTTATTGTTTGAGCTGTTGTGTCATACACAGTAGTAAGAATTTTTTTCCCCTGAAATGTTACTGGTATTATAGTAGACCGTCCATCAAAAATAGTTGTAACATATGTCGACGTGTGGGTGCGATATTCCGTGACTGGGTCTGCTAACGTTGGTGTTACGGAAGATAGAGCATTCTGTTGTCCCAGAGCACCTATTATTGGATGAGTTCCCAAATTTAAATTTCCTAAAAGTAACTGCGAAAGTAAAATGTTGGCGAGCGGAGCATTGGCTGAAATTTGCGGTTGTATTGTTGATACGACATATTCAACCGAATATGCAGTAGATGGTAAAATGTGAGAGAATGAAGTTTTTCGTCCACGAATAGTAGTAGGTGTAAATGTTACTGTACTTGTAATTACTTCATGTAATAGATATTTTGTAAGTTCTGTAAGTCCCGCAGCATTAATAGTCGTTTCATCTCTATTAAGGTACGTAGACTTCAACCCGTTTGTACCCACAACATCTGTGTATTGATTAGGACCTATAAGTTCAATACTAGTTTTGGCAGTCACAATATTTTTATAGTCAGTAACATGACCGTTTACAACTGGTATTGTAACTTCTACTGGTATAAAATGTGTAACAGTGATTATTGCGTCTTCTTGATCAAGTGGCTGCATATCAGTGGCGTATTCATTTCTATTACGACTACGAATAGAACCCCTTCCCCGTTTTGATACATTGTTGTTACCGATTCGGGAACGTGGTGTACTAGATAGACGTCCACTGTCTCCATTATTGTTGTAGCTATTATAGTTTTTTATTCTATGACTAGTGGATGTACCGGTTTTAGAACCCACGGGTCGTCTTACCGACGAATTTCCTTTAGTCGATTGACGTCTAAAATTGTTCGTTGAACGCGCACGATTGGGAGAAGTATCTTTTTCACGTAATGTAAACTGTGGACGTTTAGATGTTGGTCGAGTTGGTCGAATTGTTTTGTGATGTGTCAAAGTTGTTGAATTTACAAGGATACTCTGGCTATACATCTGCTGGCCACGCAGTGACGGAAATTTGGATCCGAATCGAGAGTTTGATTTACCTCGAAAATTGGATGTGAATTCATCCATCACTTCAGGATTTGAAAGTCTTTCATCTTCTCTCAAGATTGGCATTGTTACATTTTGATGACGAAACCGAAATCGACTTCTGTTTATTGTCTCTGCTTGACGACGCACTCTGGTTGAAATTTTTCGACGGGCAACTACCTGGCTGGATCGTTCAGTCAGATGAATTTTACCATCGTCTTCATTTCTATCATTGAATTCATCCGCTTCCTCCTCATTATATACAGAATCGTTATCAGAATCATTATCAGAATCATTTTGTTTTTTTAAATATTTAGAATTTTCTTCCTTTGATTGTGGCTGAAAAAGTCCACGTGGTGGGAAAAGATTGCTTTGGGGCCTTGATCTTGGCTGAAGAACATTTGGGCGATAAACATTCCTTGTAACAGATTTTGTCGTTGTCGTTGCTGTACTGTTTAAAGCAGAAATTTTAGATCGAGCTAACAATGGGTTATGCCTAATAGACGAAGCTTGAAAATTTCCATTACTTGTTCGAGAGGAAGGAAGAAAACCACTTGGTTTATTTATTGGTCGACGAAATCGCAGTAAAGGATTTTGTATGCGTTTCGTAGATTCCTCCTCATTACTTATATTAAATATTCGATCTGTTGAATTCTCTTCTTCCGTACTAACATCTGAGACACCTTCCCTTATATATGTCTCAGATTGAGTCAACCCATCACTCTGTACTGTCTCTAAACTGGTTGGCCTAATACGAAGCTTTGAATTTAATGATATTCCAGAACCACGAAAACCAGCATTATTTGACGGACGGTATGAAATACTTTGGCGCCTTGTGGTCAAAACTGGAGTTGCGCGTAAAGACGAGGAAAATCGGTTTTTAGTTTGTGAAAATAGGGAAGATTGATATGTCAGATTGTTTTCGTTCGAAAAACTTGATGGTTTCGTAGGGCGTCCAAAGTGACGTCTTGATAGTTGAGTACTGGATTCATTTAAATAGTTCGATGAATTTAAGAGTGCAACCCTGCGCGATGAGCTATATCTGCCAATTGATTTTAATGCAGGAGTTGCTGTTATTGTGGGGGTTATATCAGATCTAGTGATTATTGTGGCACTAATTGGACTTTGCGTTTTTTGTTTTGGCGCAAATGTTGGCCTATTTCGAGAAGCAAAAGGCCTAATAACAGGCGCAAAAATCCGTTTCGTAGTTTGGGGCGAATCTATTGGAAATTTATCATTTTTAATGTCACCAATTTCCATAGAGGTGCTGTGCTCTTCCAATATGATGGCTTCATTAGTTTCATTATTTTCTATTCCTATAGTTGGCTCTACAATACTTGTAGAAATTGAATTGTCAGCGATTAGCTTTTCAAACAATAAACTTGATGTACTTTCAATGATTTGCGCATAGCGGTTATTAATTAATGTACCTATGACCTTAGATTGATACAAAGTGGTTGTACTGTTTTGAATTCGCGTACCTTCAATAAGTCTGACCAAACCTGTCTTATGCAACATATTTAAGCTTTCTTCTAATAAACTATTTTCAGATTTTGTAGCAAGAATTGATTTTTTCGTTTCGTCAATTTGTAATCGTGAGGTGCTACTTGTTATTTCAATATCATATCCCTCGCTATTCTCTGAAGAAAATATTTCTGTTGTAAAGTATAAAGTACTAACTTCATCAGCATCTATTATATGTTTACAGTCATACAAAATCAAATTATGGGTATTTGGTTGTATTGGATAATCAGTTTTAGGTAAAGGCAGATCAGTTTGGGATACTGACAATTCTAATGATGGTATTGAAGGAAAGGTGCCACTCGTAGTTATAATATTTGTAATAGTTTCAAACCGAGAATCGATTATAGTGTTATTGACTTCATACGACGTGGTATAATATGTATATGTGGTATAATAGGTTGTAATATCAGATAAAATATTAAGTCCATTAAGGGAGCTATTTGCGTTTTCTTCCAATTCTCCATGGCCTTGCGATATGTTGGCATGAAAAATTATAGAAGACATTTTGTTCTTAAAGGATTTATTATTAAATGCCTCTGTTGTCGTAGATGTTGCTTGAATTACATTGGATAAAGTTTCCTCCCTGCTAATAGTACTTATATTGCCATCTTTAGCCAACTTTGTCCAATAGGTAAATGTGGTAAAATACGTAATAGGGAAAGAAACTTCGTCAAGTTTAAATGTTTTTGTAGGTTGAAGTGTTTCAGTAGCGACGTTTGTAACTGTTTCGAGGCGACTAATAACATTAATGTCTTCGCCCACATACATTGTCGTGTAGAAAGTAAATGTTGTAAAGCTCGTTTGAAGAAGCAAAGTTGCTGAAGGTAATATCTCGTCAGTATTACTTTCTGAACTGACTTGGTCTTCATGATAATCTTTTTTATTGTCTTTATTCTTAATATCCAAACTGCTTGAGTTTATAAAAGGTGTGTGTATTTTATTTTCTCTTTTTTGTGATAATAAAAGCATATTTGAGGTAGAGACATTAAATTTGTTGTCCGTTGCGTAGTTTGTTATTACCTCAGTTCGTGACATCACCTCAGTTTCGTTATGAGTAAAAATAGAAGTGTAGTAAGTATAGGTGGTGAAGAAGGTTTTAGTATACTTTAGGTCGTCAATTAGTTGCGTGGCCTCATTGGAACTGTCACATTCTGAACTATTAACTGAACTATACGATACTAGTAAGCTAATAATCTCTTGTGGTAGAGCATATTTTGTCTGATCATTAACACGTTCGGTAAATTGATATCCCTCTTTTATGTTTAAGTTTTCCGATTTATCTTCAAAATTAGATGCATACGTCGAGGAAACAATGTTTGTTATAATCTCCGTATGGCTGGATAAAGTAGTTTGGGAACCTTCAAAAAAAGTAGTTAAATATGTGTATGTTGTGAATAAAGTCTTAAAAATCAAATCAATATCGTCCGTGCCTATATCGTATTCGTCATCGACCCCATCATATTCATTGTCGGTAGTCAAATTATATTCCTCCGGATCGCGCAAAGTAGTCTCGTCTACCTCGGTTGACATTAATTCCCCACTAGACTCTGTATTTTGGAAAGCAGTCACATCTTTTATTTCTGCTTTTGATTTTACCTGTGTAGCCTGTATGCAATAATACTTAGTTGTCTCTACAATATTATAATCCTGTAGCGGGTTAGTGCTATTTACAAGACTATCATTTAGTCTTTTCACAATTTGTGTTAGAAACACTTGTGAAGTTGTGTGATCGCATGTCTTGATATCATAATTTTTGTTAATATTTAACTCGATAAATGAATTATTAATTTCGTTTCCATTTAGTGTCGTTGGAATATAACTTGTTTCATTAATAGTCAGATGACTTCTATTTAATATGGGATCAGATGTTCTAATTAAATCCATAAAATTGGTAAATGGATCATCATCAACAAAAACTGTTGTAGCTCCTTCCAGGATATGAAGTCTTGATTCGTTTCTAAGTGGAATATAATGCGCTCCAGTAGGCACCACATCTTCAAGCTTAGATGTGTTTGATTGAATGTATCCCAAATATAAATTACTTATAGATTCCTCTATATACAATTTTGAAATATTTATTTGATTCGCTTGAATATCTGTTTCGCTTATACTTGAAAAATCACCCGAATATGTCATGCTTTTTAGTTGACTTACATCATTGGCTAATATATCAAATGTATTTTTATTTGTTATGCCTTTTGGGTTTGTAATTACAGAAACATCCTGACTGGTCTGAATTTTGGTTGAATCAGGCCTTAAAGTAGGATTGCCTTTAATTGACGTTACATTTCCGAAACTTGGATTAATTTGCAGAGTGCTTGGTGAAAAGACAATAACACTATTACCAACAACAGTAGTAAACTCTGCAAATCCATAGTATGTGGTGGTGGCAAGGATCCGTTTAGAAATATGAAAATCCGATGCTATCGAATTCTGGTTGTTAACAAATTTTCCATTACGTTCCTGCTCTTTTTTTTTATCAGCATTAGGAATAAACAATTCAGTAGACATTTTTCTATGAGGGTATGGAGTAGGGTTAATTTTATTTATAACGGTGAAAGTTTCCAAATCATTTATGGTTAAAACTTTGTCATCAGTGAGTTTTAGCAAGCTATTACTATGATCTGTGTTTAATTTTGTTCGTATATTAAGTATTGTGGGGAAGGTATTAATTAACTCTTGATTATTAGACATTGTTGATTGTAAGACTTTTGTAGTTTGAACAATCACAAAATCTGTATTTCCAACAAACTCGTCTTGTTTAACGAGAAGACTATCATCAATATCCTGCCAGTCTTTTTCGTTAAAATTAAACAGGTCATTATGGTTTTGCAAATATATCGGAGTTTGCGTGTTTTGAAGTTCACCTACCCAACTTGTTACTATTGAAGGAGCGAGTTTATCATTGTTATTAACTACTCTAGAATTTTTTTTTATATATTGTGCATATAGTCGACCACTATTCAAAGTGGTACCTACAACCTTGGTGGCAAATTCTGTTGTTATTCCGTCCTGAACAAAGGTCCGTGCAGTTGATGTCAAAATTCCTACATCAGGACGGACAGTTAGAAATCGTCCGTGACTATCCGCCGCACGGCCTGACTCATTATTAATCAAAAGAACAGTTGTTATATCTATAAAAATCCCAGAAGATTTTTAAAGAAAATAGATTTTAAAGTTTAAACATAAAAGAAAAAAAATATTTTCACATTAAACAATTTTAGATAATAAATTAGAAAAGACAGATATAGGTTTTTAATATTTCCAGAATGTACATTCCAATGGTGGTGAAATAATATACATAGAAAGAAATAAAAAATATATACGGATTGAAGTAAAAACATTATTTTTATTAATTGACAGAAAATTCGACTGTATATTATAATAATTTGTTATACGAATATAGCTTGTTTTTAAAACATAACCTTATTTAATATTTTTGTTATACTTTATTACAAATTAAACCAATTTAAAAAAAATACATAAATACATGTATATCTTCATTTTTACGTTCATACATACGTATGTATGTAAGTATGAATATGTATACTGACGTCTAGCAAATATACACATACTATGTATGTATGGATGTATCGCCGTACCTTAGCAAATAAATATACAACATATGTATGTATGTACATTTCTTACCATCGGCTCCATTCTCTACCAATGTTGGAGTTGGGCTCACCAAAATGAGACGTTCTAAAATTAGATTAAATTGTTATGATAATACATATGTATATAGAAAATACAAAACATACATATACATATAGCCAGCATTAATATACCATATTTTGTTTTTCTTTAACGTTACTTTAAAGCATTTTACCTACTTTAATGTAAGAATGTATGAATAAGAGTGTTCCAGCCAAACCCTGCCTAAAATTCATTTTTACTGCCGCCAATTCACTACGAAAATACATAATTTCCAAACACATTTCGCCCCCACCAGATCAATAAAATCATCAAAGACCTAAAGCCGAAAAAGGTCCTCGGATATGACCCAATTAATCCAAAATGCTAATCGATCATCCAACCTGTGTTGTTGTTCTGCAAGCAATTCAACGGGATTATTGATCTTTGCTACTACCCAATGAAAAAATAAATTTTTAGAATGATACTGAAACCAGAAAAAGAACACATACTCGTATCTCCGTACAAACCAATAAGCCTATTATCTTATTTGTAATGCCCTTCGCTGTCGATGAATAATACGCAGACCTCTCCAACCAGCGATGTAACGTGCCTCGATATCCACCATAAAGAGGGATTAACCTGGCGCAAACACATCGAATTCAAAAGCGGCACCAAATACTACAATCGAAAACCATGCCAATTATCACTGAGGCACCGCGGTATGTTCGGATCAAAAACATCCTAAGGGACTTTCGCATTCTTGCAGTTATTGGCGATCCAAACGTATCCAAAATCTCTCGCACGCGGACTGATTCGGGTTTCCAGCAGAACCCGCCTGCAACGAAACGATCTCTCAACGTAGCAAAAGTATTCATAGCCGTCTAATCCTCTAGTCTCGTAAGAAGATTCAATAAATAATGGAAAGGCTAAAAAAACTAACAAAATTCCTATTTTGACTGTTTAAATCAAAATCAATGAGAATCGTCTAAATCAGATTCCAAACATTGTTTTTCGATATAGTCTAGCCGTAATAACGACAAAAAATCTTGTTATTTTACTGCAGTGATTAAGCTTCGAGACAATGTATGTTCCTTTTTTTGTAGGAGAATAATTAATGATCAACCTAATCAATTTTTTTACAAAACACACCGGATTCTAACAATGTAGTTTGTCAGAATCATTTATATTTCAGATGTACATATGAATATATACATATGTATGTACATAAATATGTACATATACATATTAGACATCTACATATGTATATGTACTTGCCCGCATACACCATAAATTAAACTTTTAAATTTAATATATCAGCTATATAGCTTTTCATGTTTTTTTCACTAGTTTGTGTATTAGTATTATATAAATACATACATATGTATATATTTTTATGTTATTAAAGCAATAATTTGTTTAAAAAAATATACTCAAAACATTATTGAATCCTAATGCACACTTTTGCAGATATTTGCAGATTTTTTATTTTTATATAAAAAAATAATATATATGAAAATATATCTAAAAAACTGTGACACAGACACGTCTACGTATTTCTTCCTAGTGCTTGCATACATATTGTATGTACATACATATGTATATGTTGGATTGTATGTATATGTTTTGAAGTAATAATAAGCTTCTCTAATATATTAACACAAAAATGGATATAATAAAATATATAAAGGTTACCATATTCTTACCATTTTCTTTAGTTTCTCCCATACATCCCATAAGAGACAATATTAAAAACATAACAATCAGACATATTTTATGAAAAAATTTGGAATTGTTTATAGGGTATATTGTAAGGAACTTGATTAAATTATTTTTGAACTGATATTTCCTGATTTTACTTAATTCACGAGGTTGCAGCATTTTTATCGCCGTAAATATGTAATATTTCACGAATATTAAACGAGTTACAAATGAAGACGTACAAATTATATTGAATACGTTTAAGAAAAGCACACAACCATCCGTAAAAACGAAAGCTTGAGAACTGATTTCGCTACAACAATCACAAACTCATCCGGTTGTTGGCTCATAGCCGACCGCGAAGAGCTTGAGGAATAACTTTATGCAAAAGGTGGTTTGTCAGGTTTGGTCAGCTCCATTAATTCCCATCCAACAAGACTGACTTAATACTAAAGCTTTCAGCCTCCATATTTACAAATGCTTTCATTGGCTTTTACTATTTATTTAAGATTGAATTTCAATCTTTCAAACCACTAACATAATGGTTCCAAGTATGCATCTATAAAAATTTTATACATGCAAAAAAATTAAAAAAAAAAAAAAGTCCCAATATATTGAACTCTGAGTACAAATAAACGATTCCCAGTTAATATGTACACTTATGAATAATAAAACAGGATATTTTAATATTTATTTTTAAGTTTTACCTTTTTTTTGTTTTTATACGTACGAAAGTATGTTACAGGGAGAAGGTATGGTCTGCGACCCGATAAAATATGTACATACATATGTATTATATATTCTTGATTTCCATGAACAGTTGAGTCGATATAGCTCTGCCTGTTACATACATTTGCACTTATATACGAGTATATCAATTGTACCTTAAGGTACATGGTACATTAAACAAAAAAATTGTTCTCAACTCATAAGGATTTTTATTTTTGCGTTAACTAGAAAAACAAAGCTACAGTCTTGAAACTTAGCACACTATATATATATTAGATATGCAAAGTCTGGACAAAATATTGTGCCGGTCGGGCCACGCCTTTCTTTCCGCCCCATAGAAACCAATGCACCCTGGGACAAAAGTTTACAAAATATCCATGAAAATTGGGCCAATATATCTAATAAATTTTAAATATACATATATAAAATACAATTTGGTAAAAATCCCCTCAATCGCCTATCCCCTCCCCCCTAACAATCTTCAACTTTCGAACTAAATAATGCATCTTGAACAATTATAATATATTTACTTAGTCTGATGGCAGAAATTTCTCTTGAAAACGTAATATAAACGCAAACTTTCTTTCTGCGCCATATACCTTGGAACTATGCGAGAACATTTATATACTAAATAATGCATCTTGAACAATTATAATATATTTACTTAGTCTGATGGCAGAAATTTCTCTTGAAAACGTAATATAAACGCAAACTTTCTTTCTGCGCCATATACCTTGGAACTATGCGAGAACATTTTTATACCATGTATCTAAGGGTACAGGTAAAGCGTTTCCGACCCTATAAAGTATATATATTCTTGATCAGCATCAACAGCCGAGTTGATCTAGCAATGTCCGTCTGTCTGTCTGTCCATCCGTCTGTACCTATGAACACGTCGTTCTCGGAGATGGTAACAGCTAGAGGTGTACTATTTTTTGCTTTAGATCCGTTATATGTGTACGTAGGTCGAGTTTATTTCAAATTTTTTCCACGCCCCTTTTCGCCTTCGTAATTTGCATAAAACTGAATTTTCTTCGATAACTTGGACAAATTAAGAGCTAGAGACCTAAAGACCTTTTGCAGTGGACCTACTGCACCTACTGCTTAACTATTACACAGATAATGTCATTCCAAAATTTTTGTCACGCCTTTTTCCGCCTTCGTATTTGCCAAAGTCCGCTGATTGTCAAACACGTACCCACCCCTGCCCACAACAGCGGTATGCCGCGGCAAGAGGGGTACATAGTATCTCGTTGTCGAGAAATCTCGACTATAGCGTTTCTACTTGTTTTTTTTTTGGAAAATAAACCAAGAACTAGCAAAAAAAATGTATGTTAACGTATTGTAAATAAATTCAAGAACAAAACTGTGTTAATAGTTTTTATAATCTGGCACAATCCAAACTACTTTTTTTCTACTACTTTTTAATATGTAATTTTACAAAAGCACATATACGCAAAGATACATCACATTTAACAAATATTGCGTTAAACATTTTATTTTTCACTAATATTTTCCATTTTACTTTATTCTAAAATTTTAAGTAGAACTTTTACTTTACAATGTGCTGTTATTTAGCGCCCCAAAAAGTTCATGTTTCTGATCAACGAACAGCTGACTTTAAGGGCCTCTGAATTTAGAAGGGATGCAATTTAAGTAACGAAATTGCGATTTTTAAGAGCAACGTATAATATATTTTTTTCGTAACTTAAAAAAAATGGGTTTCTGCAAAAATATTGCGCATTGGAACCAGTGTGCTAAAAATGAATGGCACCTCAAAACAATGCGAAGGAGAAACCATTAAACTTGAACTTGTGGGCGCAAAACTTGCTCTGATCTAGTATCAAACAATTCTGGATATGCAAGTCCCACATGTCTCATATTGAGACTCACCAACTTCCCGAGTGCACCTACAATATTCCAAGTTGCAAAGTTGCCCAACACATCTGTCAAATGCTGGTGCATTCCAAGATCTAGCCATGCACCCAATTAACAAACCGGAAGCAGCTAATCCTGTATAGGATTTTCTTAGTCTCCCAGATCATGTTATTGCTCCAGAACATCAAAGAAATTTGACAGATCTTGACAGAGTACCCGACATAGCAAAAGGTTTGCGGGAATTTAGTGGGAACCTTGAAAAATTTAGCTCTTGGAAGAAAAGCGGTGACCGGTTCTTACAGGCATATAACTCGTACCAGGGTATGCCCAAATATTACAATATCTTGCACACTATCCTAGACAAGATAACGAAAAGCGCAGACCAAGCTTTAGAGAAATATAAGGTACCGCTTAACTGGGATGCCATGTGCAGAAGTCTTCCGTTACACTATGCAGATAAACGGGACATAGCCACCCTAAAATATAAAATGACTACATTAGTACAAGGTCCGCATCAATCTATTGAAGATTTCCACAAAGACACTTGTCCATAATCCTAAAAAAAAAAGTAGCATGGATATTGACAGAAACGGGGAGGCAATGATGACAAAATTATACAGAAACAAAGCGCTAGACACTTTTAGTGGGAACCTTTTATTTCAAATTTTTGCCACGCCCCTTTCCGCCTTCGTAATTTGCATAAAACTGTATTTTCTTGTACAAATTTGCCTATAACTTGGATCAAAGAAATGGTTCATAAAGAAAAGAGGTACATGGTATCTCTTTGTCGAGAAATCTCGACTACAGCGTTCCTACTTGTTTTTTTATTTATATCTATTTTTTTATCATCTTCAAAGTGGTATTTGCTCAGTTTTTCGTAAACCCAATCAGACACAATTGATATCGCTATGGCGAAACTCGAACGAACCTGAATATTGTGGATTTGTAAGAAAAGGAGGACGAACGGGGAAAAACGACATTTATGTGAACAAACTTATGTTAGTTTTTGTGGGAAGACGTGGGGTCGTTTTTTTTATCCACGAAACACAGGGGACGCATGTTAATTTTCTACAAAAATACACATAAATTGGACATTAAACACAACTCAAATACTAAAACTATACATAAATGTACAATATACAGTTAATAATACACACCTTGATCTTCAATTTCCATTATTAACTTAAGTTTGTTCGAACAGAATTCTAATTTCACGCACAAACATAAACAAAAGAATTGGGCGTCAATTTTCTAAACCTAAGCAGCTGATCGATTGCATTCTTTGGAAAGATCATACAAAGCTTCGTGAAGCTTTGAAAACTTTATTATTTATGTTTTTATAAGTATGATGTATTAACTTTAAGAATTTAAACCAAAAATACAAAACAATTACATAAAAATTTCGAGTTTATGGCTAAAAATCCGACTCTTGGACCATAGTGCAATGGCCAACCCACGGCAATATACCGTTCACACAACCCCTCAACAGTTTGCACCACCTAGGCCAATGGAAGTGGATTCCAGCGTCCAAACGAAATTTGTCAACTACATAAACAGACCTATAACAGACGGACAGAAACGACAGAGAAAATTTAACATACAGACAAATAACGACGAAGTTAAAGAACCTTACGCAACCACATCTAACTATGAACAAGCAGTCGCTGAATACAAAGCTCACACAGACGTAGAACAAACAATAGAAGAATATGTAGAACAAGTAGACCAATGCAACAACAACTATGAAGAAGGCACATGCGAATTTTTTTGCACTCAATTTTTTAGAGTAAAGAGTTTCTCTCTCTCATACTTTATGTGTAGATTGAGGAACGGCCAAATAATCAAAATTCTCATTGACCCTGGATCCAACAGAAACTACATCAAGCCAAAATTTGTAAGAAACCCCGCTCCAAATAAAAAACCCTTTTATGCCGTCTCGATAGGAGGTAATACACTGATGACACATCACAAAATTGCCAACCTGTTTAACATAACAGATGTTGAGGTGAAGTTTTTCCAATTAAAAGATCTAAAAACCTTTGATGCTATTTTAAAGATAGGTAACGACACCCTAAAGGAATTAGGAGTACAAATAAATCCTAGTAAAAATCTAATGAGAGTCAAGAAAACAAAAAAATCCCTTTAAAAGAAAAAATCTTCGAAACAGTTTAAAAGAAAAAATCTTCGAAACAGTATATACAATAGTACCAAGAACAACCCACCTGTCAGAAACGCAGAAAACAAATCTGAACCAACTCTTAAAATTTCAAGCCTCTTCCCCAACCCAAATCAGAAACTGGCCTACACAACCAACGTACAAGCAACAATAAGAACATAACCGATACCCCTGTATATTCCAAGTTCTATCAGAATCCAATGACACTGAAAGATGAAGTGAATAAACAGATAAAGACGGAATAATTCGAACATCTCGGTCCCCATACAATTCTCCGGTACCCAAGAAAGCAGACGCTTCAGGGAAAAAGAAATATCGCGTACAAATAGACTATCGCAAAATAAACAGGGTAACCATTGTGGACAAATACCCTATTCCTGAGATAGGCGAAGTACTTGCCCAGCTACGAAATAATAAAGTATTTTCCGTTTTAGACCTCAAAAGTGGTTTCCATCAAATCCTTTTAAAACCTTCAGAAAGTATGAGTTTACACGACTCCCATTTGGTCTCAAAAACACGCCTGCTACATTTCAGCGAGCATTGGATGACATACTTCATGAACATATAGGAAAAATATGTTTCATCTACAAGTATATAGACGATATCATATTTAATTTTTTAAACTTTACAAGATGCCAACATGAAATGTCAGTTGAAAAAATTCATGAAAAATAAAGTCGAATTTCTAGGTTTCGCAATTTCTGACAAAGGCATTGGACAAATCCAAAGTCGCAGCGATAGCTAACAATCACTCTTGACCATAAACCACTGAAGGCTTTTCAAAAATTACGAAGTTGTATTATTTCAACGGAAATAATCCTTCGCTATCCAGATTTTTCAAAAGAATTTCACTTAACAACGGACGCATCTAACTTTGCAATAGGAGCAGTTCTCTCGCAGAATAATCAACAAATTTAATTTCTCTCGAGGACACTCTTGAATGCTGAAGAAAACTATGCAGCTGAGAAAAAAATTTTGGCCATCGTCTGGTCACTAAAAGCTCTGAAAAATTACCTTTATGGGAAGGCAAAGGACAAAATATTTACCGACCATCAAACCCCTAACACATTCCTTGAGCAGTTGGAACGGAAATGGGAGAAACAAAAGGTGGAAATCCTACTTAGAAAAATATGACTAGGAAATACTATACAAACCAGGAAAAGAGCCTCTCAGCATAGTGCAGAAAGCTCAAGTCACGATTTAATACCCAGTATAAAAGTCCCCTTTAATGTTTTCAAAAACCAAATATTTCTCAACAAATCAGATAAGGCAGATTACATATCGACGCATTTCCGCGAAAGTATCGTATGTAGAAAAATCTAATTTTACAGGAGAAGCATTTTTTCAACTTAATCTTTTAGGAATACTTGAAAATAGTAATTTTCATTTTTAAACGGGTATGTTCTAAGCACTGCTATTTCAATGAACAGAGCTGTATATATATATTATATACCTTATTTCTTTATTTTTGTGGGTTTGAAGTATTTTTATTCGAATGAAAAAAAAATACAAAAAAATTGAAACCTTATTTTTATCGGAACTATAGCTCTTTCAGTTATAATATTTTGGGGGGTAATGAGACTTTAGGTGCCTAACAATTTTGCATTAAAATCTCAGTATACAAAAAAGCGACATACGATACTTTCGCGGAAATGCGTCGATATTCTCTATACCATTCCCCACATTTCACCGATGCGAAATATTCCAAAAAGAATTTACCGAAAAATAATTAATAGAAACCCTTAAAAGATGCCTCAACCCTTCGGTTATAAATTGCATCCAAACAACCGAGGACATAAAGGGGAAAATACAACTTTTATATCCGAAACACTTCTAAAATATCAAAACCTGACCGAGGACCTCACTAACGAATCAAGACCATAAGAAGAAATCCTCAAAATCCATAGTAGAGTACCGAAGAAAACAAGATTAAATTTGCGGAATAACCGTATGAAGCGTCGAAGTGAGTAGACGTGCTTCCAGAGCACTCCGTGTGACCACCGTGTAAAACCTGAAAAACAGTACCGACAGAGACGGAAACTAGTATACCCCGCGCGGGAACCCTAACTAAACAAAGTGAATATAGTTTGGTGCATATACCTCCACCAGATCCATGGAAAATCGTTTTTCACCAAGTGCTGTGAAAAATCAAATGCAAAATAAAGTGCCACGCATCGAGCAACGATAAAAAGAACGAACGTAGAAGCTCAGTGAACCAAAATAACGGCTTCTACTCTTCCTTCTACTCTTCCAAGCTTAGCCCGCAGGGTAATCCGGCAGGCAATAAATCAAATATTAACCGCGTCCAGAAGATCGACAAGGAACCAGGCAGATCCAGTAGCAACAGATTTTCCCTACTGCAGGAGGTCGAGGAAAACCAAAGCCCCCTCCAATCTAATCAGGGAGAAAAGCTCCAATGATATACCTCTTGTTAGTCTCGGAAAGAGAAAATTCAAGAAAAAAAAACATAGTTAAAAAAAAAATGCGGTAAAATTCGAATTCCCCAGAATGAAACGAAAAATAAATAGCATAATAAAGCAGTGCAAAATTTGCAAGGAATCTAAATATGACAGACTTCCCTTTAATCCGCACCCAAAAACACCTCCAATACCGGCATATCCCGGTCACATTATTCACATTGACATTTACTCAACCAAAGGACATGTAGTCCTTACAGCAATTGACAAATTCTCAAAACTATCACAGGCACGCGTAATCAATTCTAAGGCAATAGAAGACATTCTAATACCACTAAGGGACATTATTTTCAACTATGGAGTTCCCAAGTTCGTTGTAACACGAGTAGATAATAAGAAATCTCTCAATTCAAGGTCCATAAAATTCATGCACGAAGATCAATTAAATATCACAATTCACACGGCACCGCCATATAAGAGTACGATTAACGGTCAAATAGACACTTTCCGAAGTGATGAAATGCTTACAAAAAAAAAAAACAAGTAGGAACGCTGTAGTCGAGATTTCTCGACAACGAGATACCATGTACCTCTTTTCTTTATGAACCATTTCTTTGATTTTATTTATTTTTTTTCAAATAATTCACAAAATTGTCGTTTGTTGACATCCAAATATCAGCAGGTGCACACATACTCACACTACTGTATGTATACACGTGCGAACGAATGGAAGTCAGAGAAGAGACGGATGACGTCACCCCAGCGTGTGCGGCATGCCGTTGCCTAGGGAAGGGGTGGGTAAAACTTTAATTGGCCATATCTTCTATATTTATTGTCCGATCCATACGTATTTTGCACGTACGTGTTTGACGATCAGTGGACTTATTAGACTGAAAATTATGCCTTTAGCTTTTACCATTTCGAAGATATCGATTTCTTTGAAAATACGAGGGCGGAAAGGGGCGTGGCAAAAATCCAAGAATGACATTATCTGCGCAATAGTTAAACGGACATATTGCAAAAAGAAATAGGTCTCTAGCTCTTATTTTGTCCAAGTTATCGAAGAAACATACACACACTATCAAAAAATTATCAAATACAGTTTTATGCAAATTACGAAGGCGGAAAGGGGCGTGGCAAAAATTTGAAATAAACTTGATCTGCCTGCAACAATAACACACCAAAAGCAAAAATAATTAGACCTCTATCTCTTACCATCTTCGAGAACGAGGTGTTCATACATACAGACAGACGGACAGACGGACATGGCTATATCGACTCGGCTATTGACGCTGATCAAGAATATATATACTTTATGGAGTCGGAGATGTCTCCTTCTGCATGTTACATACATTTGCACAAAGTTAATATACCATTTGTACCTTAAGGTACATGGTATAAAAATCACCATAGAACCTTTGGAGAAATGTCAGATAGAGATACGAATATAACTACTCGTTCCAGTCCATAACCAAAAAGCGACCATTAGAGGTATTCTTCGGAAGGAGAGTCACGACAAACCCAGACCAATACGAACAGGCCAGACAAGACAATATCGACAAACTCAAAATAGGACAAAATTAAAACTTACAATTCCAAAACAAAAACAGAAACGAAATAATAACTTATGAGCCAGGACAAGAAATATATGTGAAGGTAAACACTCGTTTAGGTTCAAAACTTTCCCCTAGATTTAAAAAAGTCGTTAAAAAAAAATAATATAAATATTCTAACAGCATCTGGACGGATCGTACACAAAAGTAACATCAAATCATAACATTCACAGAATACTACCATGGAAAATAACCGAAGCTACAATGGACATTACAAACTACACTATCGCTCAGACAGTGACTATTCATAAGGGACTGGGAAAGTTACAGACATCCACGACAAAACTAATACATGTAATAGACTTGAGTAAAATCCAAGAAGCGCTGGACCTAATTAACAGTCATAGCAAAGAGGGCTAAAAGCGTCCGTTATACTCGACAATACATCAAAACAAAAAAACGAAAGTCTAGGTTCCTAAATTGGATAGGTTTCGGGCTGGAAGTACATAGCAGGCAGCCCAGATCACGACGACCTCGACTTTTGTACATTGTCGAAATTCCTAACCAAGAAGAAATTGAATACCAAGATATTTTGTTAAAACCAATAGTCAAAAATAACATAATTGTACCCTTAGAAATAAACCAACTATTTTTGTATATTGATATAGTATATGGCATACCAAGAAATTGTTAAACGTACTGAAACATAAAAGTTTTCGAACAAAAAAATGTCATCGATTTAAGCCGAAATTAGCCGAAATGTTACCGACATTAGTTAAGGGAGAAAGAGTGTAGTTGTGTAGTTACAGCAACGCGGATCACATCCTGTAGTTAGAGGAAATCGACAATGGCCTAATTCTCCTCAATAACTTCAATGCCAATTTGGTCTGGAATGGAACAGGAAACCACGTAGAAGGGTCATTCCAAATCAACCTAAACAACGATTCCGTGCATATCAAAGGGCAGCTATTCAACAATATGAAGCCAGTCATTATGCAACCAGAAGCGCCAACCTCACAAAAAGCAGCCGAGGAAACCGAACGTCTAAAGATTCTGTCCCTAAAGGTATGGAAGCGCTCCATAAACATAAATAACACCAACAAGCCGCAACACATTCGCTATTATTCAAACCAAATAATTCACTTAAATATTTTATGGGGTTGGAAACAGAGAAATGCACGGGTGTAACTCGTCTTTTTTCTACTCGCGAGTATAAATTGCAGGGCTTCAAGGGCTTTTTTTTTTGCTTAGGAAATAGCGCGATTGTTCGGCGTTCGGCGTCGCTAGGATTCCCTTATTCTCCCTTATTCTTTGTTTTACATGGCCAAATTGTGTTCGCTACCTTCTATCTGGAAAACATCATGCACTCTTTAAAAAAGAAGAGTATAAAAGGGGTTCGAGACCTGCGATCGGTAGTTTAACCCTTTTATACTCTTTTTTTTAAGGGGTATATGCGGTTTTTTCATATTTTAAGGTGACATAAAATCAATAGAAACATGAAAAAGAGTATGCAATCTTCTATACGCTGAAACAAACGAACAAGGGGAGGCAGGCACATTCAACTCACATCGCTCACATCGCGAAGGACAAATCCTTCACTGAATCGTTCTGAGGCAGGCTCTGATTTTAAGTATTTGGTGGCAAGCGAGTAGAGTGTGAATCGCACTTGTAGAGAGCGAGTGTATGAAGGGATTTAATTTGTTTTGAAGAAATGAAGGTGAGTGCGAGTAGTGAGCGAGTGGGAGTTGGAAAAAAGTAAGTTGCTGCAGTTCTCTGATTTAAGTGTACTACCAGTGTGAGTGCACTCGTGCAGTTCTCTGATTTGTACCTTAAGGTACATGACGGAAAATTAATACATTTACATTGCGAAAAAGAATGAAATCCACAAGATTTTTTGTCTCCTCTGGTGTTATTTTTCCCCATTCCTCCAAAATGACATCCTTGAGCATTTTTTTTTATGTTATCGTGTGTTTCCTGATCTTCCGCTCCAGGAGATCCCACAAATGCTCAATTGGGTTGAGATCAGGACTCTGTGGAGGTGTTCGTAGCTGATTTTTGACATTATACAGCAGCCAAAGCTTCGTATTATGTGCCGTTGCCGTTTGAAACCAATAATCGTTTTCCAAACCCAATTTTTCAGCACTTTCACGTAAATTTCTATTCAAAATGTCTATATAAACCCTTGATCCATAACTGTGTCTATAAATTTTAAGTTTCCCAGGCCGCTTGCTGCCATACACCCCCATACCATAATACCGCCTCCTCCATGTCTCACCGTGCCAGCCAAATTTTCTTTTTTTAAGGCTTCTCCGGCCTTCCTCCACACCAACACTCTGCCCCTTATTCCGAATACGCAAAATTTGCTTTCATCGGGAAAAATAACTTTGTTCCAGAAGTCCGGGGCTTGGATATATACTCATTAACAAACGCTAGTCCCTTTTGCCTATTTGCATCCGAAATATGAGGCTTCTTCCGTGCGACTCTACTAAAGTAATCAGCCTTTTTAATGACAGGACAGACAGTATCGTCGGAAATTATTTTGGAAAAATGTTCCTTAACTTGTAGCTGTGCCTGGTGAGCCGTCATGCTTGGGTTACGCTGTATAGCTTGGATTACCGACTTGTGCTCGGTTTGTCAATAACGGTGGACGGCCAGGTCGGGCCTTTGACAAAATACTGTCAGTCGAATTGTAATTGTTTATTACTTTTTGGATAGAGCTGTGAGCTCTACCAACTAGAGAACCAATTTCGCGATAGGATTTCCATTCCAAAAATAGTTTTATAATGATTTTCCACTCGTCGACGGAAATTTCTTTGCCTTTTTGGTTAATTTTAAATGAGTTGAAAATGTGACGCCAAATGCAAACTTTAATTGTGCAGTTCCAATGCAAAGACAATGTGAAGAAGATAACCAAAACAAAACTTAACGGTAATTGGAATTCCAAACATCTGTACGCAGACTTGTACGCAGACTTTTGCGGGTACACTTTTTCGTTGAGTTATGTTTAAAATTAAGAATAAAATATAAGATATTGTTCCTTAATTCTAAAAAAAATACTTCGTTAAAGACATTTAATTAAAGTTTATTTTAAAAAAAGAATTGCGTCGATATGTGGAAATTGGGCCGAATTATTGTTGTTTAAAGTTCGAATTTGAAATTTTTTTGGGGTGTACGCAGAGATATGCGGGGTAGTGTATGTACATGGGAAGGAACCCACTGTAACCTATGTACATTGGCATTATGTTACAGCCTCCATGGGCAGCCCCTAGCACTTTTTGCTCCGAGTGCTCCCAAAAACAAAAAGCTGTGAATGTCTCGACAAGAGGGGATTAAGGGGATTAAGTGCTCGGAATTTTACGGTGAAAAAGGAATGTGTGAAGAGAAGGTCTCGATCAAAAGGGAATCGAAATGTGCACGTCATCCGAAGTTGACGGTGAAAAGGGAATGCGTGAAATTACACAAACAAAATTTGTAGAACCAAAAAATCGGACGTGGACCATTTTTTTTTTGTGGTCTGCTCCCAAGCTGAAAATCTGTGACCATCGCTGTGTTACAGTATCCATATTCTCTACACCCGGGAATTAGATAATAATTATTATTCATGTTCATAAATAAATAAAACTGCAGAATATTTGATGACAAAGTGCATATAGTACACTGAACGCATTAAAGAATAGTTGTAATATTGTTTATAGTTTATTGCCTATACAAACACCAATATATTTATTTTCCAATACACACAAGATTATAATAATATTTTTACCATTAAGATATTTCTAATAAGGGGATTAAAAAAATATATATATACACTTTGACAATTTAGTATCAATGTAGTTCATTGTAGTGAATTATATACATTACTGCATGCTATTTGGCTTGTGTCCCGAAAATGCACTTTATTGGGTTTTTCATGTTATCTTGTTTATTTATACACATGTTAATTGTATTTACAATATTCCGGTTATAATTTGTTTTTTAAATACATTAGAAGCATTCAAAATTTGTTGCTCGATGATTCAAAAAATCCCGGGAACATGCTATGCTGCGGATCATGGCTTTGTTCCGCACCTAGACTAACATATGTACGCTGCACCTCATCCTGTGCAGCGAAGTCACTCGGTTCATATACTTCAGTTATAGGTGGCCAGTTTACTATGTTAGTAATATCGTACTCTAATTGCATATATTTTTGTTTTGACGTAGCCCAGCTTTGTTCGCGTTTTACTTGATATTTTTTAAATATTAAAAATTCAACAAGATACGACTCGACAAACATATGACATAAAAAGGCAACAACTCCGTAAACTAACATGGTGTATCGAAATTTCATTTCCGGAGGTACAATAAGTTGAAAAAAATTGGCAACCCATTCACTGGGATAAATTACCAAATAAACTATGATGATAATATTAATAATAAATGCTAAGCACAGCGGCCAATTGGTCCATAAAGGTTGTCGGTACGGTGCACCCTTAGAAAAAACAAACGCAAGTATTATATATTGAAAACTAGATATGGAAAATATTGTATAGTTTTCATAACATCCTAAATGATCCTCATCCGATTGCTGAAAGGGTGTGAACCATAGTTGTTGTTGCAGATGAAACCAGCCTAAAAAATATATAAAGAAAAAGTATGGTTATTATCGCTAGAATTTTGCACACATAATTTATTTAGACAGATTTTTCACGTACCTATCATTTGAAAAGCTGTCACAACAATCAGATGCAATAAAAGAGATGACAGGGGTGTCGTCGATATCAACGAGCTTAATGGCACTTGTTCTACTAAATTTCCATCAAAAGCTTCGGTTTTCCCAAAAAAGAAAGCGAATATTGATATAAGACCGAGGTCGACATAGAGGTACTGTTTATCTGTTAGGTTCGAGTCAATCGAATACAGAATCATTACAGATATGAACTGCACGAGTGAATATGCGGCCATATATTTAAAAATTCCAAAAGATGTCACCAATGCAGCACGCCCTTCTTTAATAACTTTTATAACCGCCGCTATAGTAGGATTACGAGATGTAAAAGGAGAAGCAATAGACGATTCAGTTTCACTTAAAGAAATTCCTGCATGCGCAACCTTTAGAGCCCCGCAATCATTGGCACCATCTCCGCACATCGCTACACAATAATCTAAGCTTTGAAGTTCTAAAACTAGAGCTTGCTTTTGCTCAGGAGACATACGCGCGTAAATAGAACCACGCGTTAAAAGAATTTCCATCTCGTTGGGGAAATGATCTTTAACAACTTGCCAAGTTTTTCCATCCATGGCAAAAGTATATTTCTGACGCCAATTATCGTCTTGATTATGATTGGTACCAAGCTCTACATCAACCTCCGTTGTATCATTATGAGTCCAAGTGTCTGTTGTTTTAACACTGGTTAAACTATTACTCATTTGCGTTTCGCTTTCATCAGTTTCGTCTATGGCTCTGTTACATAATGAATTCATTGACTTTAGACGGTACATGTTGGGCGGACATTCGGTTCTGAAGTCACATATAGAGTTTCCATTAAAATGTTGAGTCAACTGTGGGGAAGCACTTATTTTACTTTCTGTGTCTAATGTATATAGCAGCTGGTATTTTTTATCTTTGCTGTTAATTCGTTTCTTATTCATAGATTCAGTACCGGTATTATTATGGGACACGCAATCCATCGGATCCGCATGTACAGTAATAACAGACTCTGATGCTTTTACTATACCACAATCACGAGCAACACTAATGGCAGTCAAAATATTATCGCCTGTAATCATTATAGTTCGAATCTTGGCCGAATTTAAAACATTAATTACTTTAGCAGTATCTTGCTTGAGACGATTCTCTAGTATTACAAAACCCAGAAATTCTAAGTTAGTTTCCACATCTTCACGAGAAAGTCGTTGAATTTTTGTATAATTGATTTTGGGTGGAAGAGCTTTAAATGCAATAGCAATAATTCTATATCCCTTTTTAGCATATTTTGACAATTGCTGGGAATAGCCTTCTGGTAAACTTTCGGGTACACACAGCTTCATTATCATCTCAGGAGAACCTTTACAATATACATTAAAGACTTGGGCACTGAGGCAACGAGTAATAACAGACATTCGTTGCAGGTTTGAAGTAAATGGAAATTCCCTTACAATTCCATGATCAAGAGACTTATGACTCTCTGAAAGGCCAACTGTTGCAAGTAAATCATCTACAGAAGATTGTCGAAGAATTTCTGTTTCATATTCTGTTTTTTCTCCTTCTGAACTAAAAGGATGATCTTTTGGTTGTCGGAGAATTGTTGGATAAATAAGACCGTATTTTTGATTTTCTGGGATGTCTTTTGAATCTTCTATAGTCCATCCCGTTGACTGAAACATTTTTAGATCTAACGGGTCACCCATTAATATGTCGTTCAGTACTGTGATCGAGTGACATGTTACCATCCCGAAAAGAAAATGGTCTAATGGTAAACGCTCCACCTCTTTTAAAGGTATTTGAAATTGATTAGTAGATGACTTTGGCACAACGCCCCACATATCAAGTCCATCTTCAGTAAGGGTGCCCGTCTAAAAAAGATATATATTTATTAGATAATTGAATAATATTTTTATGGTGATTGAGATTCTACCTTATCAAAACAGCAACAATTTATACTTCCAGATACATTAATAGACCTTGGGGAAATGCAAAATATATCGCTACTCTTTAAACGCTTTTGTGCATAGAAACGACCAACAGTCATTGCTGCTGGAAGGGCCGGTGGTACTACTATTGTTATAAGATCCAAAGACTCAACGGCTATTTTAACAGGATCGGTTCCACGCAATATCTAAAAATTTATTTAATATATTTTTATAAGGGTTTGAAGCGTTATTATACGAATTCTTTCTTTTGAACAAAGTTATTTTTATAAATAAAACCTTTGGGACTTAAATAATGGTAAATGTTCTATAATAAAAAACTTCAAGACTCTAAATACATCTTACCTTTGTTACCAACGTATAAATAAATCCAATACAAGCGATTAGTGCTAGAAATTGGATAAATTTGTACGAATCTTGTTCAAACTTGTAATCCACAGGTGGAGGATAAAGAATAGATCGTATCAATTCCCCTTTGGCTGTTATATTTCCAGTGTTTACAACGAACGCCAAAACTTTTTTGGATCCAATATAACGGGTCTGAATTACCTTGGTTCCACAAAAGAGAGTGTGTCTAGCATGTATTTTTTTGTCAAATACCATATCACGTTTCGATGGTAATGGAGTCTTTGTCACTGGAACACTTTCTCCAGTAAGCATTGATTCATCTAAAATGCAATTTCCTGATAATAGTACTGCATCACATTGCATCATGCATCCCGTCGACGGTATTTCAATAATGTCGCCCGGTACCAATGTTTGCGTGGGAAATTCCCGGGGCATTCCTTTTGGGTCAACAATCCAAGCATTCCCGGTATTGTATACAGTTTTATGAAGCACATCTTGATTCTAGTATAAAAATATTTGTAAGTACATAATTCGAATTTTTGTTAACAATAATTACCTTTTTTGTTTGCAAAATTGACACGGTTATTCCAAATATTGACATTAATAGTATAACGCAAGCATAATAGTAATAATCATATGTGAACCACAAAATGACTGAGAATATTTGAAACACGTAAAACGGATTTAAAACTTCAATAAAGAGCAAAGTTTTAACATCTCGCAAAGGAATAGTTATTTGGTTATCTCCGAAAACAATACGCCTTGAAATTTGATCACTTGCTGATAATCCGCGTTGTTGGTGATAATAGGAACAAGGAACATTTATGTCCAGGCCATTTATTCTTTGGAAAGAGAATAGTGTATCGTCCCACGCATAGACTAACTGTTTGCACCTGAATATCCTTATGGAGGAACATTCTATAAAAAAACACACATTTTTAGTAATGATTCTCCAAATGTTACTGAATGTATCTATTATTACCAATTATAATTTATAAAATAAATATAATTTTGTTCCTTAAAGAAAAAAATGGTAACAAGCAAATTGAAGTTTTTTCCACTCCATTTGTTTACTATTAATGTCAACAGCCTTGTCATTCTAGCTATGTCCGTCCGTATAAAACTAGATCTTGTGCACTTTAATAGATAATGAATAAGTAAGACAGATTATAGTCGAGTGTTTCACTATAAATACCCAGTTATTGGTTTCTACTTGTTTGCGGGTTTACGGAGGGCAGTAACATAACTAAATTTGGTTGTTGTATCGTAAGATATATTTGAAGTGGGTGTAATGGAGGGTATGGCCACAACACATTTTCACAATTTTCGCGGGCGTGGATCTTTATGACTGACTGATTTTGGCAATAGGAATAGATATGTATTTCACCAACATCGTATCCGAATATAGTGTTTCTAAATGAAAATTGTACACGCCACAAAATTTTGCTGTTTATAAGCGTTCAGGAGGGGGTAGCCGATTTTCAAAACAAAATTGTGCTGATCTGACTCCCCAAAATCAGAACATGCATTTATTTGTTGTCTATCTATTATAATCTCCAAGATTTTGGTGTTCAAATGGACAGACGAACATGGCTATATCGACTCAGCGGGTGATGGGGATCAAGAATATTTATGGAATCACTTTATGAGTTTGGAGACCATTCCTTCTCCTTGTTATATAGTATCAAACGAAATTAATATACCCTGTCTAAAATCAGGCGAAAACTGAGAACAGGGTATTTTAAACACTGGACTATAGATATTATTACTTGTCATAATATATTTTTTACTAGAATACATACTTTTGAACTGTGCGGAATTAAAATGAACTGATAATTGCAATCCGTTTTCATCATAACTGTCGGTTTCCTTTGGCAAGAGTGACCTAAAATCAAGGACTAATAAATTACTTTTACTATTATTATTTTGAAAGGATTACCTTAGATCATTAACAGTAAGAGCCCGAATATGTTTTACATGATATAATTTGTGTTTTCCTTGATAGTTCTCCGTTATTAAAACCCTTTCTGCCACTTCTAAAGGACACTCGGTACAAGTGGCAATTAAATGCCAATGACGCCACCAATGCAGCACAAGGCGCAACAGACCACCAGTAAGGAAAATACAAGTCCAGCACAGTATACTTCGAATATAAGATCGACGATATCCTACGACTGTCATTTGATCGTCCTGATTTTGATTGATTATCCCAGCACATGGTCCAGAATCTAGGATTTAAATGTTCACAATCTTAAAAATAAATATTATTAAAAACAAATAATCCCCCAATTATACCATACTTTTCGTCCATTCATATGTACCTTTTAGCTCGTTGGGGTTTATCATATTTCTCGCTTAAGATAGCCACTTGACCTCAACGCCAAGCTTAAAAATTACTTAAATTTTCCACAATATCAGGATAAATTTCATAAACTGATTAACACCAATAACTTTAATTAAAAATATTTTATGCTAATAATGCACTCTTTCAATATATTAACCGATCGAGTTCTTGGATTTAAAAAATTCGTAAGATCCCAATTATTATAAATTTAGAGAAAGCCCTATTTTAACAAATATAGAAATCTAATATGAATTATGTTTTAATCCAAGCGCGAAACGCCATTGGCTTTAGGAAACACATCAAGACAACTCGAATGGGTTATAGTGCTCACCGCCGCCACGAGCTTCCAGCAAATACATACATATGTACATATGCATGTTTGTATGTACGTACGTAATCGAAACGGCAACATCAATAGATAAAAACAACATGATAAGGCCTTCGCGCAGAGCGCTCTTGATATGTACATACATATGTATGTATGAACGTGTTGTCGTTTGAAGTGCGACGAAACTACAGGTCTTTTGGTTTTACTCAATTATCCGTTTATCAGTTTATAGGGCTCAATCCAAAGCTTGTAAAAAACACGCAATACCAAATACATATGTATGTATGTACCTTATGAATTATTTCAAACACCTTGTATGTTTTTGTAGGTATTTTCATTTTGTTCATATGTATATATACATACATACATACATATGAATGTAAATAAATGTCAATATGGAACACAACTTAAATACCGATCGATCACAATAATAATATAAAAGTGCATAAGAAAACACTCCTATGTACATCATATTTATCATATTATTTATATATGAATATGAGTAGATATACATACATGTAGATGTATAACATACAGGCATACATATGTATGTATTGTAGGTATAATACTTATAATAAAACATACAAGGGCATTTTGAGATTTAATTTTTACATATTAATATTTATTTGAAGTTGATAAAATTTCTAGGATCTATTAAATGAGATAATTATTTGTTTACAATGTATTTGATTGTTTTATGTTGGGTGTATACATCGACACATGTATATAAGTATATGTATGTACATACATATGTATATCTGTGTATTTCCATGTGCCAATTGAAGTATTTTTTAATTTTAATAAGAAAAATTTTTATTATTTTAATCTCGAGATTTCTTTTTCTAAATTATAAAAAAAAAAAACAACTGTAAATATAACATTGAAAATGAAATTTATTCATTTTCACATTTTACTAAAAAAATGTACTCTCGTTTTTTGACTGCACGACAATATCAATATCAAAACCAACATTACCAATATTGTGCATACATATTGTATGTATGTAAACTATTATGTATTTAGGTACATTCAACAATAAAAAATTCTAGTCAATGGTAATAAAATGTCGGAATGCTGCTTATTTATTAAACGTTACCCATATAATTTTCCGAAACCTATAAAAATCACATTTATAATAAATGGACGACTAGCATTTAATGATTAAGAACATACAAATCTATTTTTAAATAAAAATTGACGTGACGCAAATAAACACAGAGTTATTTTAAGCAGTTAAATTTTTTGAAGGCAATTACTTGTGGAAACACCGTAGGAACAAATTTAAACGCCAATAATTTAATTTAAAATAATAATATAATAATAATAAAATAGATTTAATTTTTAAACAGCCATGGTAAAAAAAAACTTCAATACTTAATAACTAATTACAATGTGTATTCTTACGTATATAAAGCTTATTTATGCAGCTGACTCCTCCAGCAATGCCCGTTTCAACTCCTGGACAGAGGTGATTTGATGTATATTTATATAAATGTGAGCTTTAAAATCTGGAGCAATTGGACTCTATACAAAGAGAACTCTATGAAATCCAGTTTTCCAACTCCAGAAGATGACATACAGGGGTGTTACAGATTATGTGGAGCAATTTACTCTTGGTCACTTGGATCTTGTTGATAGAAATTTTTTTTGGCAATGTCAGCATATTTTTTGCCGATAGGAGCACTCCATTTTCCTAGCCATGTCTTTTATAGTTTCCGATCCAGAATTACTGCCAGGTATTTGTACGATAGCTTGTGATCGATTGTAGAACCAAGCATCGTGAGCAGTAAACACATTTACTGCCATTGATGCCTATTTCGTATTCCTGCAGGGCAGTAGAGGTCTGCATGAATACAGTCAAATCAGCATTTGGTTCTCTCACTCAAAGTTCGGTTTGACTGAGTGAGACATTGAGTAAAACGGATTTGGCAAAGGCATGAGTGTGGTAAAGGCATGAGTAAAAAATTTACCACATCCGAACGGCGAAGCAAAGCCACAAATGAGTTTCGCGACCGAGTACTCGGTTAGTTAGGCGCCGCATTGGCGACGTCAAATTCATTGCGTTTGTTTTTTCGTTCGTTTTTGTTTTGCTTTTCAATACAAGACATAGAAAAATAAAAAGATATGGATCAATTATTTTATGTATGCATGTACTTTTTATTTTATTTTTCAATGACTAAATGCAGAAACATAATTTTAATTAATAATATCAATAATTAATTAATTTTTAATAATTAATTAACTTCATAATATTAATGTGTTATTCTATTAACACATATATTATGTATGTTTATTAAAGGCTTTCGTCTTAGCTCTGCATTATTTTCACTAAATTTGCAGCTCTGCTGCTTCTGCTTCTACAAGCCTTGAACGAGAGTGCCATCATTTTATCCGAATACTCGAAACATTTACTCTGCATTCACTCATTCAATCCATTCCGCTATGGTTTAGGTTTCACTCAATTCGCATTCCACGAACACAACGTTAACCAAAGCGGAATTCACTTAGTTGGAAGCGGTTTGGCACGCCGAGTTTGGACTCAGTTTTGTTGTACTCAAATAAACACAAACTTTGAGGGCATTCGTGCAGACCTCTACAGGGCAGTCGCCGCATATTTTCTGTCTCTGTTCCATATTACCACTGCGGTATCATCAGCGTATGTGGTGAAGAGTACATTATCAGTCGCAACTAAGGGAACCGACCAAATAAAGGGTAGGGCCCAGCACACTACATTATGTGTCATCTACAGATATGGGCCAGTTTGTGGTGGTAGAGTCATCTACTGCCACAATAAATTTTGTACCTTCTAGGAAACTGTTTGTTAGATGGATTGCACATTAAGCCAGGGTGCTATACTCTGTAAAAATGTGCTGAACATCCATAACTTCGATACAGAATAATATGTACATATTAAATATTTTATTATGAACTGTTATTTACCGTGTTTCAGAAGCCAAAAGTTGCCAATATGGTTAATGACAGAGGAAATGGCTTTAAATCCTTAATCGAATGATTTTATCCTGGCTACCAGACCGTATTCATATTATGTCTGCCATATGGTTTCTGCACCTATCTGCATTCGAAAAAATGGGGGCCTCTTTGCCTTTATTATGGATCACAGATTCTGCATACTACATATGTATGTATTTACTAGACTTCTCTGCATGAATGTACTCTTTTGTAGCATGACAGATCTGTGCAGTAGTGTAGTGTTCTTAAAAATACTGCACTTATTCTTTACTGTACCTTCTCTATAGACCGGACGAAAATGGCACAACAATGTACAGTGATGAAAAAAAAGTGCGCGCAACCTAGAATTAGTGATGTCGTTTTGGATGCATTCATGCAGAAGTCTAATATGTACATATTATTCTGTATCGAAGTCCTTTGACGGATTGTACATACATATGTCGTCATCGGGCATTTGCAGCGATCAGCAGTGTACCCAAAATTGGATCGAATATTTATTAGGATCGAATGCTGTATTTTTGGGCGTCTATCATGAGGTCTACTATCAGATCCAAACAAATCAATCCTTTTCTCATCGGACCAAAGGACATTTTTCCAGTTCTGTCGGGTCTCTTGGTTTTTGGCAAAGCAGAGTCGCCTATCGATATGCATCTTGCTCATAAAAGGAACTCTCCTTGCTGAATGCCCTTTCAAACCGCGCTCAATCAGTCTGTTGCGAATGGTGCGACTCGTTACGGATGCGTTCATGTAGTTTTTAAGATCCTTCGAAGAAAGGAATGGCTCCTTTTTCGACTTCTTTATAGGGGTCGTGTCAAATTTTGTAGAAGTTGCTCGCTTTCTGTCACGTTTCTCCTGTTTATCTGTTTTCTAGTATGTAAGATAGATGTATATATATCAGAGCTTGCAAATAACAGTTGACCGTTTCTTGCACTCACCACATAACAGTTTTTTAAGCAACACGTGCCCAAAAAGTCTGACCAGATCCGTTCACCGGGTCTCTTGAACGAACGGTCAGTGCTCAACCGAAAACAACTTTCGTGCTTTTTTTTGCAACGAGCGAAGAAAATAAAAGTCTTTTGCGTTTGTATGAGTGTGTATGCAAGTTCCTTGTAAACCACACTTGCTTTTGTGCGTTTGGAATATTCGAATTCTTATGTTCATTTAATACATTGATATACGCGTTAATTGCATCTTAAACGAACATCAAAAATTTTTAGCAAAGCTAAATCTAAAAAAAATGCATACCGCTTATGGAAGCTAAAGCAAGTAAGGCTACGTGTGTTTGAAGTTAAGATCCTGTTTTATTGTTGTTAATTGCTATTAAATGTTTTAACAGTTGTCCATGTCAAAAACTCACACTGGTACTAAACTAACATTGCAAAAAATATGTTCTAATTAATTTATTATTTAAAATGCATAAATATGCTAGATTTTTAGCTAAACGTTATTAAAAAGGTACTAAAGACAAATGACCATTTACAATGACCTTTTTGTTTTTTCGCTCTTCTACTGACCATCAATGAGCGAGCGTTCAGTTGAATCGCTCTCTCTAAGTTGTTGTTGAGTGAGCATAACAAGAACCCTGGAACTTAGAACAGTTAACCGAAAACCAAAACAAAAGCAATGAAAAAGTTCTGTTCTGAACAACAGCACACGAGCTTTGCTTTTTTCGCTCCTGTTAGTGAGCAGACCTCAACACAAAAAACGGTCAACTGTTATTTGCAAGCTCTGATATATATCAAAGGAAAACTAAAATTTTCACTCATTACCACATTCCTTATTGAAAAATACGTATTAAAGCCCAAAGTGAAAATTCGTTTCTATTATTTTTTTCATCACTGTATGTATGTGTGTACGTGTTGATTGTTTGGATGTCAACATAAAATAAAATTTGTTGAATTCTTTAAAAAAATTAACAAAAAGAAATGCTTGATAAATAAAAGAGGTACATGGTATCTCGTTTCGAGAAAACTCGATTTAATTTCAACCTTTCATATCGTGTTTCATACAAATGTTTTTTTTTTTCAATTATATTAACAAACTTTTAAAAATGACTTTTTTTTTTTAAATGCCTGTGGTCAGTACAACTTCTACCTCCGGAGAGATAAGTCGTGCCAAAACAGTGATAAGCCTAGCTTCGCGCAAACCAAAAACGTTATCTGCAAAATCTTGCACAAACAAATATCAACCACAAAGAGAAAATAAAAAAACCAACAACACCAAACACACGAAAACCTCTAATACGGGCTCAAGCCCTTCATTAACAATCATGACGGACCCACCAGACATTTTCAAAATCTCATCAAAATCATATCATTCCCAATTAGGCGACCCGAAATTTATAATAATTAAAAGAAAGGACAACGACTCGTTCGAAAAAATATCACCATTCATAATTAAAAAATCCGTAGACTTTGCCTGTGGAGGAGAAGTTGACGGATGCAAAAAAAATAAGAGACGGAACATTGTTAATAAAAACTAAAAATGAATTGCAAGCCAAAAAGCTCCTTAAACTCACAAAAATCGCAGAAATGGAAGTGACAACAAGCGAACATAAAACATTGAACTTCTCTAAGGGAGTTATTTATTGTAACGACCTTAGATATATTGACGAAGACACTATCTTACAAGAGCTAAAACCACAAAGAGTATGCGAAGTTAAAAAAAATAATGAAACGAAAAAACCCCAACGCAAACTCTGATAGCAGCAACACCACTCTAGTTGAAACCGGATTGATCATTATCACATTTGAAACACACAAACTCCCAGAAACATTGCGAATTGGCTACGAAACAGTGCGTGTACGAGAGTACATCCCACTTCCTCTCCGATGCAGAAAATGCCTCCGCTTTGGTCACCCAGCACCAATATGCAAAAGCTCCGAAACCTGCACTAATTGCTCAGAAGCAAAACACACAAACGACGATGAAACATGCAAAAACGTAAAAAAATGCCTAAACTGCAAAAACAACCAAGAACTTGACCATCAGCACAGCCCAATCGACCGCAAATGCCCCACCTTCTTAAAAAACCAAGAAATAACAGCTATTAAAACCACACAAAAAGTTGATCACAAAACTGCCCAACGTATTTACTTTGAACGACACGGATCTCAATTGAGGAACACCTATGCCAAAACACTTGCAAACGCCAAAACTCAGATGACAACTCAATCACCGAATACTAATATAAATACGCACACAAACACAACGCAACCACAATATAAAAAATCGAAGACCACACCCACTTCAGGAACCCAAACTTATCCATTAAATACGACAGCTACCAATTTAGTCACAACAACTCTACCATCAAGCCAAACTCCTCAACGCCATCACCACCACGATTACGACAAATTAGAAGACATGGATATTGACTGCATCACACATACCAGAAAACCAACCACACCATACTCGTCACAACTTACAGAAGACTCACTAAAAATAAAAATCTTCAATAAAGATAAGTCTAAAAACCTAACAACTAATCTTAAAGCATCTAAGACTAAGACCAAAGCGCTAAACAAAAACCAACTTACTAACAACAGCGAAAGCGAATCCATATAGAACCTTAAACTCTAAGTAAGACTTAAACTCAAACCGTTAACACTACTAATAAAGTTACCTTCACTAAAATGTCATTAACAATAATTCAATGGAATTTAAAAGCATATGTTAATAACTATAACCAACTCCTTATCCTCATTAAAAAACATTCATCGCAAATAATTTCCCTCCAAGAAACCCACATTCAATACATTAATAATTTACCAATCCCAATAAACTACAAAATATTTACAAACATAGCAACCAACAGATTTGGCGGCGTAGCACTTTTAGTTCATAAGTCAATTCAACACACTACCCCTAACACCACAGACGACCTAGAAACAATAACCATAAATATACAATCCAAACTAAAAATAAACATATCTTCAACATACATATCTCCCACCAAAAACATTACTATCCAGACTCTTCAAAACACATTCAACACACAACAAGCACCCTCACTAATTATGGGGGATTTCAATGGTTGGCATCCTTCCTGGGGCTCACCAACAACAAACACACGAGGAAAAATAACTCAAAGATTTATTGACAATGCACACCTTATTCTACTAAACGACAAATCTCCCACCCATTTTTCAACTCACAACACCTACACACATATAGACCTCACACTCTGCTCTTCAATTTTGGCCCCCCACACTAAGTGGGAAATACTGAACGACCTTCATGGCAGCGATCACTTTCCTATTATCATCACCCTATTTCCATCAACTGACACACAAAAATTCAACAGACCCTTCTTTAAGCTAAAAGAGGCCAACTGGGAAAAATACAACTTATTTACGCAACAAGCAAACAAAAACAAGTAGAAACGCTGTAGTCGAGAGTCCTCGACAACGAGATACCATGTACCTCTCTTGCCGTTGCCGTGGGTAAAATATCTTCTATATTTATTGTCCGATCTGAACGTAATTTTGCATGCACGTGTTAGGCGATCATCAGACTTAGCGGATACAAAATTAAGTTTCTAGCTTTTACCATTTTGGAGATATCGATTTTTTTGCGAATACGAGGGCGGAAAGGGGCGTGGCAAAAATCTGGAAATGGCATTATCTGCATAATAGTTAAACAGTCCTAATGCAAAAAGAAACAGGTCTCTAGCTCTTATTTTGTTCAAGTTATCGAAGAAAATACAGTTTTATGCAAATTACGAAGGCGGAAAGGGGCGTGGCAAAAATTTGAAATAAACTCGACCTGCGTACACATATAACGGACCTAAAGCAAAAAAAATTACACCTCTAGCTCTTACCATCTCCGAGAACGACGTGTTCATACATACAGACGGACAGACGGACGGACAGACGGACGGACAGACGGACGGACGGACAGACGGACATGGCTAGATCGACTCGGCTGTTGATGCTGATCAAGAATATATATACTTTATAGGGTCGGAAACGTTTCCTTCTCCCTGTTACATACTTTGCACAAACTTAATATACCATTTGTACCTTAAGGTACATGGTATAAATACCCAACCTCCCAAAACGTAAACAAAGAAGCAGCCCAAATTAACAGAATCATTCTATCTAGCGCAAACCTTTCCATCCCACAAACCTCATCAAATACCCACCCCTACAGAGTTCCATGGTGGAACAAAAATCTCGACCAGCTACAAAAAGAAAAACAAAAAGCATGAAAAACACTCAACCGCCATATAACACTAGAAAACATCAAAGACTACAGACGTAAAAATGCAAAATTTAGATACACCTTAAAAAATTGTAAAAATGAAGCCTCTAGATCCTTCACTTCAACCCCTCCATCCAAAATATGGGCGAATAAGACGATTCTGCGGACTTAACCCAGTTAAGCAAATCCACGCCATAACAACCCCAGACAACAACGAAGTAACTACAACTAATAACGAAATTGCCAACATCGTTGCTAAACATTTTTCAAAACTGTCACACGACATGAATTTCCCAGAACATTTTCGAAACAACAAATACAGGAACAATAATGTAGATTACACACCCTCCCCATCAGCTCAATCCATAGAAAAACAGATTTCAAACCTCGAACTAGCGTCAGCCTTATAATTATCCTGAAACCAAACAGTGACAAAACTCAAACCACCTCCTACAGACCCATCTCCCTCAACTGTTGCCTAGCAAAAACCCTAGATAAGATCATAGCCAAAAGACTTTGGTGGTTTGCAACTTACAACAATCTGCTAAATAAAAACCAATTTGGATTCAAAAAAGGCAAATCGACTTCGGACAGTCTACTTTACGTAGACTATCTCATATCGAAGTCACACCAACACAGCTCACTCGTCACTCATGATTTTTCAAAAGCCTTCGACCGAGTAGGTGTGCATTCCATAATCGACCAACTTCAGGAATGGAAAACAGGGCCGAAAATAATAAATTACGTCAGAAATTTCATGCTGAACAGAAAAATAATAATTCGTGTCGGTCAACACAGATCCAACACACTACCCTTATTCAATGGGATCCCTCAAGGATCCCCAATCTCCGTTATACTATTCCTCATAGCCTTTAATAAATTGTCCGATATAATATCCATACACAAGGAAATCAAATTTAATGCATACGCTGACGACTATTTTCTCATAATTAATTTTAATAAAAAGAAAAATATTAGCTTTAACCTAGGCAACCTTCTAAATGACATAGAAAACTGGGGTTCATATTCCGGAGCATCCCTATCTTTATCAAAGTGCCAACACCTCCACATTTGCAAAAAGCACAACTGCACTTGTGTCGTTACATTCAATAGCATGCAAATCCCCACAGTAAACTCGTTAAAAATCTTAGGAATAAATATAGACAGCAAATACAAATGGAACACACACATAGACAAACCTATACCTGCACTTCATAAAAAACTAAATATAATAAAATGTCTATCCAGTCCCAAGTTTAACTGCAGCACATACACATTAATCAACGTGGTAAAAGCTACTATTGTTGCAAAAATAGATTACGGCCTATTCCTATACGGACACGCACCCAAAACCACACTTAACAAATTAAAACCGCCCCTAAACTCCGCTATTCGCCTAGCTCTCGGAGCCTTTCGTACTACTCCAACAAATAACCTCCTACAAGAAGCCAATATTCCCCCAATAGAATTAAAACGAGATCTGCAAACAGCCAAACTAAATAAAAACCTCATTTATTCCAAAGACACACCAATTCACAAATTCGTAAAACAAAGTAAACTTAAAAGGAAATCTCCACCAATTATAGACCGTATAATGAACCTCTGTCAGCAATTTCACCTACCTTTCGAACCACAAAACTAAACAAACTCAAGCCACCCTGGGAACTACCTACCAACCTTATAGACACATCCATACGATTACATAAAAAAAGCAACACACCCAAAGAAATATACCAAAAAATATACGAAGACACAAAATCAAACCTTAAATCACACAACTTTATAATCACTGACGGATCAAAAATAACCGACATTATAACATACGCCATTACAACGGAAACAAGCATCCTCAATTGTGGAATCTTACCACCATACTCCTCTGTTTTAACAGCCGAAATCATCGCCATCCTCGAAGCTATCAAAATTATAAAAAACAAAAGAGGCAAATATATAATCTGCTCTGACTCTCTCTCAGCAATTGACGCCATTAGAAACACAAACAACAACAATTTTTACACCAGCATAATTAGATCACTTCTCACAAAACTAGCCCCAAAAGTTAAGATATTGTGGATCCCTGGTCATGTAGGCATAGCAGGCAACGAGCTAGCCGACCAAACTGCAAAATCGACATGCAACATGCCCCTTATTTACACCCCAAACATTAATTCAACAGACATGAACAGACACTTAAAACTAGAATTCCTAACAAGAAATAAACTAAACATAGAACAGTGCAATCAATGGTACAAAAACATTAACAAAGACAATTCAAACATCGACAATTATTGCAGATCCTTCCTTCACAATTCGAGCAGACTCGATCAAATTAAAATAACACGCCTTAGATTAGGACACAAAAAACTCACACACGAGCACTACTTAAATCAAAGCCAAGCCTCACCTTGTCCCTTCTGCCAAGGCGACAATACCATATCCCACCTATTAAATTCATGCCCTTCACTCCTCCCTACTAAACTATCTATCTTCAAAAACACAAACCCATTAAATCTTCTTAACGATCTCAACCCTGATAATTTAGAAAAAATCTTAACTTTCCTAAAAACTTCTAACCTATACCACAAAATTTGAAAATGCCCACAATGTAAATAAATGAAACTTACCAACTAAGTAGCCTAGATACAACAATATGTAAATAAACTAATAGACGCAAATATCATTAACTTTATAAGCCGAAGGCCTCGCTGCCAGTGCTTAACCAGCTAAGTTAGTCTAGTTTTGTAAACTTCTCCATCTTTTATAATAAATAAATAAAAAATATTAGCCTGTGGTAGGCCATATAAAGAGGAAGCATTTGCTTTAAAACAAAAATGGAAAAGTATTTTTTGTTTACTATTTATTTAGTATACTAATTTTATATATTTAATAATTGAAAATTGTGACAAAATATAGAAAGTTTTGTTCTATACATACCACTAACAAGTCTGTGTGAGTCCTTAATATTTAATTCTTCAATAGTTGGCTCCAGAAACTTTTCTTTTTTCGGATCATCGACAGTGCCTTGATTATCACAAAAACGATGAAATATTGAATTGAATCTATCTGGTGGAGTAATACAGCCATTAACTACAGTGTTATTGTTCTCAGCTGCATTCGTTTTTTCAGCATAGCCTTGTTCTCTATTGTTATATGGCATTAATGTTGTTTCGGCATCTTGCGATTGAGCTGATGAATGCCACCAACTAAGCTTTAAAAGTTTATTTTTATTAGCTATTCGAGTAAATTTAATATTTTCGTCCATATCCAAATCCGAATTTTGTAAATTCTTAATCATATTTGGCAATGACTTTAGTTGGAACCTCTCAGTATGAGATTGAATGTCAGAAACCAAGCCTTGACTACTACGCATATTTCAAACGTATTGCAATCAAATGGTATCTTTTTTAACATAATAACACCTTTTCAACTTTTTTTTCGTCCCAGTTGCAAACACTATGTCAGCTACACTTATTTCGTGCTTTATCAATTGTCATGCTGGCATAGAGAAACATATTAATAAAATATGTCATAAATAACATTTTACAATGACGACTTAGCTCGTATAAAAGAAATGGATAGGGGTTGTCAATCGCATTGGACCATGAACTGTTTAATAATTGCAATTTTAATCGAGTTTCCTTTCCTTGCCGTTGTATTAACAGAAATTGCGTTCGCAAAAGAAAAAGTAGGTTATAAACATTGCCTACGCTACTCCAATACTTATTTAATCATCTATTTCCTGCAAATAATGAATACCAAATTCCTCCGCTGCCTACGCGTTTTTCAAAAAAAAACTGTTTGATGTATTCCTTTTGCAGAATATCCGTGTTAGTAGCTACAGTATAAACGCTTTCATCACACAGGTTAGTTGTTTGTGTTAATTTCAACGCAATGAAATATCTCTTGAGCAACTCTAACACAATTAGCCAAATATCTTTCAGTTGTTTTTTTATTTCACCTTTTATTGAATTCATTACGGTATTATTGCTTTATCAAGCTTTGTCAGTTTGACAACCAAATATTAGAACATACAGTTAGGGCACTTATATTTTATTTGGCGATCTACGCAGTCGGTAATCAATCTACGCAGTCGGCATTTTTATAATTGGTGCTAATTGAATTCTTTTTATTGTATACATCGCTGACTTGCATCCACCAATATCAAAGCAACATTAATCATTTTTATTTAAAAATAGTTATTCTTCCAGCATTTAGACGTTAACCTGCAATAAAAATAAATTTCTCAGTAATCGTATAAATTTTGTTTCGTCGCCCAATGTTTAAGTAGCAATTGTGAAATGCATATTTTTAAATGATCTGATTTATATAGGGTACCGCCAAATTTGCAAGTAAAAATTCAAAACGCTTGGTTCACATTTTACATTTTATGTAAATACATATTAAATTATTTTAATGTGACTTTTATATTTAATACCGTTTTGGCTTGCATAATTTGTTTTAAAAACAAGTAGAACGATTTCTCGACAACGAGATACAATGTACCTCTCTTGCCGCGGCGCTGACAATTGCCCATATTTCTATATTTAATATCCGATCTGTAGGTAAGATATAGCTCTTGCAAGGGATACAACATACATTTTATCCCACCCCTTGCCAAGGCAACGGAATGCCAAATGACGTCAAACAATCAGCACGTGTATACATGCAGAAGTGTTATGTGTTCATGTTCTGGTTGTTTGGATGTCAAGAGAAGACGCCGCAGCGGCGGACTGGAAGGTCATCCATGCGGCTCAACCCAATGCCAGTACATGTTCCTCCAGATCAAGAAGCGAAGGACATCCTGTACCCCAGATTCGGGAAAATGACATGTGTCGTAGGTAGTGTTTTCCTGTGCCCTGAAGGCTGGAGAATTGGAGGATGATCTGAGATTCACAGAGCTCTCCAGCCTGGAATTAGAAAACACGGAAAAGGAGGAGGATTCGTAGACTCCGCCAAAAATAAACAGGACGCCATTAATTCCCAAGGACCGAATAAAGTACCTGGGAACGATCATTGACAGCAAGCTGAGTAGGAAGGCAAATTGTGAAAGAAATGGCTAGAAGGTCACCATTAAGCTATACGCATCGCAGAAAATTCACATGGGACCTATCACCAAGACTAACACATTGGATATTCATATCGATTGTGCGACCCTTCCTTCTCTATGGGGTTCTGGTATGGTGGAAAATAACGAAAAAAAGGACAGAGAACCGGTGAAAACAACGTCAACAAGGGCACTGGAAACGCTTCTGGGAAACGCCACTCGCACCTAACGGCAAAGAAGACAGCCCAACCCTATGAGCACAGGGCCAGCTAGCAGTGCCGAACTATGAACACTGTGCTTTTAGCAAGGGGGTCATGCAGACACGGACGATATGACCACCAAACCAAACTTTACAAACATGTCTGCGCTACTGGGAAAGGATGACCGGCGCTCCGCAGCAGAGAAGCATTTACAGATGAACGAAGGAGTATGGGCGGCAGTCTACTGCAGTAACCCTCTCATTTCGCTTTCTTTGAAACTTTCAGACCACTTCAGCATATTCCAGGCGAAAATTTTCACCATAAGGAAAGCTTCAGAAAAGCTCCAGAAGATGGGAACAACGACTAAAACAACGTGTTTGTCGCTAGCCAATAAGCTATGAAGGCATTAAAGTCGAAAGGTATAAGATCCAAGACGGTCCTGGCAAGCAGGGAAGTACTAGATCAGTACTAGAGCAGAATATACAGAATCATGTGCAAAACACAATCCTCATACACAGATGGCTAGTCAGGCTACTCACAAGCCACTGCCTTCTGCAAGTCCATGCACCAGGAATGGGACTAGCCTCCAGTTTCTATATATTGCAAATGACAATATTCGCAAAAGCACCAGAAATTAGGGCATTGAGTCTAATATCCGCTAATACCAGGATAATTTTTGAAGTGCCAATATATCATAAAACTTGGGCACTCTCCAAACATAATTGCCATGTTAAACAAAGCATCATGATTTAAAACGAGCATTACCGAAGTAGTGAAAGAAGATCTCCCGAAACGTGACCAAAAATTAGTTGTTATATATGTATATCAAATTGCATTAATTCTATCCTGATGTATAAAAGTCCACCTACGATTTACTGAAACAGGGTATATTGAATTCTTTGACCCCACAAAGTATATATATTCTTGGTTAGCATCACGTCCGAGCTGATATGGCCATGTCCGTAAGTCCGTCCGTCCATCTGTCCTAGATCTTGGAGATTGTAATAAATAGGCAAAAAATAATTGCATGTTCAGATTCTGTGGATACCATTTCAGTATAAGTTTGTTTCAACAATTGGCTATCTCTCTGGACGCCAATATACCCCGAAATTCTCTAAATTTGTATATATTTGTAAAGCTAATATCTATTCATGCTGCGAAATCCACCTCGGCCGCAGCTTTTGGCGAAAATGTGTTGCACCTACAATTTACTCTTTAAGGGTGCAAGCAAATTTCAAATATCTAATACGTCTACTAATTTAAAGCTATAACTAACAAATTTAGATATATATTATGTTATATTATGTTATTTTATGACCGGTTGACCTTTCCTTGAAGGGAGAGTGTCAGGCATAGACCATTAAGGTCCTTAGCGATACCGGTTGTTGGAGGCGTTGAATTGCTATCGTTAGTAAAATAGCCTACGAGTGCTTCTCGCGAATGCCAGAAGCCTGCTCGGGTCTAGTTTTTCTATTTATTCCAGCGATGCGAAAAACAATGCATTCATGTATCGCTGTCGTTTTGTGATAAGGGCTATGCAGCGACAGAGGATATTCTCAAGCGATTCTTTCACGCCTGGCTGCTTGCTTCGCCGACACCCATCGTTCTCTGTTAGGCCCAGTTTTAAAGCATGGACTTGCAGAAGGCAGTGGCCTGTAAACAGACCGACTTGCAATCTGCAGTCTTGCCTCTGTAGCTTCAGTAGGAACGATGCCCTTTTTTGGCATTGTGTTTTGCACATGGTTCTGGATATTTTGCAGTTCGTGGTTTGTGCCCACCTACTGTTTGCTTCCATTAGAGTTTTAGCCTCCATTTTGGAGTGTAGGGTGCGTAGCGAGAATGGTACGTCCTCCACTCCGCCATTTTGGTCTAGCGCTCATTGTTTTGTCAGTTGGTCTGCCATTTCGTTGCCCCCAAATCCTTGGTGGCTGGGAATCCAATAGATCTGCACCTCTTTGCGGGTTCTTAAGAGCTCTAGTGCTTCCCTGCTTGCAGGACCGTTTGGGACCTTATGGCTTTTGATTGTAGTGCTTTGATTCCTGCTTGGCTATCTACAAACACTTTGACCTTGGTTGTTGTTCCTATCTTCTTGGCCTCCTCTGCAGCTTTCCTTATGGCGAAGACCTCCGCCTGGAATATGCTGCAGTAGTCGGGTAGTTTCAAAGAGAGCGATATTGAAGGGTTATTGCAGTATACTGCCGCCCCTACTCCTTCGTCCATCTTTGAACCGTTCGTGTAGATGTAAGTGACCTTTTGCTCTGCCGCGGAACGCCAGTCATCCTTTCCCAACAGTGCAGACATATTTGTGAAGTTTGGTTTGGGGGTCATGAAGTCCGTGCCTACATGAATCCCCTTGCCAAAAGCACAGTGTCCATAGTTCTGCACTGCACTGCGGTGATGCAGAGAAGCGCCTGTCTTTGCGGCCTTTCCAGGATCTTCAGGTATGTGGACTTTTCTGTTTCTTTCCATCATACCAGAGCCCGATATAGAAGGATAGATCGCACAACCGATATGAAGATCCAATGTGTTAGTCATGTCCTCCTCAGCATCTTCTGCGATGCATACAGTGCATTGGTTGCCTTATTGGCCCTTTCTCCCACGTTTGGTTTCCAACTCAGCTTGCTGTGAATGATCGTTCCCAGGTACCTTATTCCGTCCTTGGAGATCAATGGCGTCCCATTTATTTTTGGTGGAGCGAGGTACCTTGTATCCCTTTGTGAAGAGAATGAGATCCGTCTTGTACGCATTAGTGCTCAAACCAGCTTCTTTCGCCCATTGTAGCACTTCTTTGAGTGTGTTGTCCATGACCGAGCTGATTGTCGATGGACATTTTCCCACGATAATTATGCCTATTAAGATCATTAACCACGATGTTCCATAACAGGGGCGACAGTACACCTCCTTGCGGTATTCCCCTTTTTGTTTCCATAGTTATGGCAATGGTTCCCCATTCCACCTGTATCCGCCTGCAGCTCAGCAGATTTTGTATCCAGGTGTTTACAGATTTTTGGGGTACTGCATAATTTTCTCCATTTACACGTTGTTGAATGCTCCGGATATGTCTAGGAATGCCCCTAGCGCATAATCTCGATTGAGCATGGCTTTCTCTATGGTTGCTAGTAGTGAGTGTAGCGCTGTTTCCACAGATTTGCCTTTCGTGTAGGCATGTTGCTTCGCCTCCATCAGCGTGCGTGTTGCGGTTCTCAGCCTGGTCTTTTCGTTCCATACATGGTCATCTTCTGCTTGTTTGGCAAGCTTTAAGATCTCCAGTACTTCACGTCTTGTATTTTGTAGGCTTCGGGTCCACCATGCTAGGCGTTTACATGATTTATGGAATGCTTGTACCAGTGTCATGTTGAGCTTTTCTAGAGCTCGCTCAATGTCTTCGGGGGACTTCATTTGAGGCGGGTCTGGTAGCTTTCTGCCCACTATGTCGCCGCATTTTTCCCAGTTGGTGTTTCTTTGAGGTAGTTTGTGGTCACTGCGATTTACTCGAAACTCAATGTACCGATGGTCCAAAAAGGAGGATCTGTTCAGGATCCTCCATTCCATGAGTATTGGCTCCTCTCCGCTGCTCTCCAGCGCCACCGCCGCTGTCGTTGTAGTTAAGAGACCTTTGCCCTGAGACTTTGTTGCCTGACCCAATCCAAGGTTCCTGGACTAAGGCCACGTCGACGGGCACTGCCTCCAGTGTTAGCATGAGCTCCGCCGACGCTTACTTGCTTTTATGAAGGTTTATCTGAAGGACTCTCAGCTTTATGGCTAAACGAGTCGTCCTTCCGAGATGGGGCGACCCCTACAGTCACGTCCGCATCCTCCTCCTCTTCCGTGTCACCCAATTCCAGGCTGGAGAGCTTTGTCGTTTTGAGGTCTTCCACCACCTCTCCAGCACTCAACAAGTTTTATGTAAAATAAATATTGAACAATACTGCTTAGAGATCTTGTTAGATGTTATTTTAGACAAGTACTTGAAATACGATGTATTAGTTGGTCGAGACATTCTTAGCCTAGGCTTTTGCGTAATGATAGACGCCGAAATTTAAAATGTTTACAACGAAAAGGATAGATATGGTAATTTTAACTAATTTTGAGGATATTAATAGTTTTAGTACAGATTTACGTCCTAAAATCGATGAGCTGTTGAAAGCAAATATTATCCGTCCAAGTTGCTCACCTTTCGCCAGCCCGGTGATGTTAGTTAAAAAGAAAAACGGCTCTGATCGTCTTTGTGTGGACTATAGAATGTTGAATGATTGCTGATAGGTATCCTCTGCCTCTAATCGCAGACCAAATTGCCCGGCTTCGCGGTGCAAAATATTTCTCGTGCTTAGATATGGAGAGCGGTTTCTACCAAATTCCAGTACACGAAAATTCAATTGAACGAACCGCATTTGGGACCCCAGAGGGTTAGTACGAGTTCTTGACCATGCCTTTTGGCTTGAAAAATGCCCCCTCTGTTTTTCAGAGTCATAATAAGAGCATTGTACCACTGGCATACTCATGCGCTGTCGTTTATATTGATGGCGTGTTGCTTATAACCGAAACTAAAGAAGAAGCTTTAGAACGGTTGCGCAGTGTATTAGAAACATTGAGTAAGGCAGGATTTTCATTTCATTTAACAGGTGCCGGGAGAGCTCTATGACAGTGGGATATAAAAATTGATGAACCGGATGCAAAAGTGTATGGATCAAAACAAAATTATGTAGAAAAAAGTCTAAGCTTTCCAAAAATGTATAATATATTGATATTAAACTTTTTTTGTATGCGAAAAAGGCTTGCGGAACTTACTTTACGAGCTATTAACAACTAAGAACGATTATAGTCGAGTTACTCGACTATAAATACCCGGTTCTCAGTTTCACCTGGTTTTTGATACCTGCCTACTTTTGGGAGCAAAAAATTTTTGTAATTTGTTTTGTAGGTGTGTGTGTGTATGAGAAGTGTTTCTATGGAGAAACTTGTCATTTTTTCATATAACGTAACTTATTTTTGTCATTTTCGCGTCATTTCCCGGCTGATTTTCGCAACGCAGATAGGTAATGGCCCTACCAATGTACTATCCAAAATTCGTGCTATGTAGCTAAAATTGTGGATGTCACAGAATTTCGCGGTTTGCCAGGCTGCGGAGGGAGGTAGCCGACTTTTAAAATAAACTTGTGCTGAACTGGTATCCCTAGAATTAGAATGTGCTATTATTTTTTCTCTATTTCTCTATAGTTTCCAAAATCTAGGAGTTCATACGGACAGACGGACGGACAGAAGGACAGACGGACATGGCTATATGGACTCGGCTGTTGATGCTGATCAAGAATATATATACTTTATAGGGTCGGAAAAGCTTCTTTGTCCCTGTTACATATTTGACATTCGCACGAATTCAATATACCCTTATTCTTTTTTAAAAGAACCCGGTATAAAAACCTTTGAAGTAAGGAAAGGAGTTTTATATAGGATTATAAAAAGAAATGGTAAGACCAAATGTTTGCCTGTAATACCTAGGGCATTTAGATGGGCAGTGATTAATCACGTTCATGAATATATTAAGCGTCTAGGTGGCAGAAAACGTTGGATAAAGTCTATGGATTTTATTGGTTTAAAAATTTGTCTAAGTATGTTCGTAGATTTGTTGAAAATTGCATTACTTGCAAATTAGCTAAACCACCAGTTGGAAAATCAAATCAGAGTTACATAAGATTCCTAAAGTAAACATCCCGTGGCACACAGTGCATATAGACATAACAGGAAAGATGAGTGGAAAGAATGACCTAAAGAAATACGTAATTGTCTTGGTAGATGCGTTTACGAAATTTGTTTACTTACATCATACCTTAAATATTAATACTGAAAGTACAATTAAAGCCGTTGTGTGCTTATTTGGAGTGCCTACACGCATTATAGCGGATCAGATAAGGGCTGAACAGATAAGGGCAGAAACATTATAAAAGCATTAGAAAAAAACATCAGGCTTAATTGCAGCAGTCATCTTTTCAATAATTGTCTAAAACAATCATTTATAGAAACAACGGATCTAGACGAAACAGTGACGACATGCAAAAAAATTGTAAGGTATTTTAAGAAAGATAATTTGCAGAATTTATTAAACACTTCGTTAAAAAATTCATGACCAACAAGGGGGAACTCAAACTACGCAATGCTTAAATCTATTGACGATAATTGTGTGGCTGTTAACACTATATTAAGCGAGAAGGGCCCGAAAGATTGATGGATGTCAATAGGTCAACATTAAACAAGTAGAAACGCTGAAGTCGATATTTCTCGACAACGAGATACCATGTACCTCTCTTGCCGTTGCCGTGGAAAGGGGTGGGTAAAACTTTAATTAGTCATATCTTCTATATATATTTACGTCAAGTGGTTTATGTTCGATGTTTAGATATAGGGAGCAGGAAATGTTCAGCTTTATCCCTAGTTTTATTTTCATTTCATTTATTTTCTATGTATGCAATGCCGATCACACTCTTAAGTGCCGTAAACGCACAAACGATTTGGGTACACTTATTGTTTGGGTGTCTTAAGTGTTGCGCTCTCCATTTCGCTCATTCCTTTTGCTTCAGCATTTTCGTAACATGCAGAAAAAGAGCAAGATACCGGTTTGAGCTTTTGCGTATAAGCATGTTCGAAATGGTCAGTGCAAGGCAACAAGCAATATTTTTGGGTGCCGAGCACACCCTAAGTGTCGTATACGCACAAATGATTCGGGTACACTTATTGTTAGGGTGTACCCTTGCCGTTCTCTTGCGCTACAGACGCAAGTAGGGCTAACGGCCAGGTTCATTCTCGTTATGATAAACTCAGATATGATAAGAATAAAGCAAAGATAATAAAATATAATGTGGGAGACCATGTGTTACTAAACTAAGCTTGATCCGAAATTTAAAGGTCTGTTTGTAATTATCGAACAGCTGGATGGTGATAGATACGTTTTAAAGTCTTTAACAAGCAAAAGAACATATAAGTATGCACATGAGTTTTTTAAGGCATTGACCAATAGAGAAATAAGTAAAGAAATTGATGAAGAGTTAGATAGCTCAAGAGGAGATGTATCTGACTTTAGTAATGAAGGCACAGCAGTTGCCTTGGAATCCCAAGAGGGGATATAGAGACCGCACCATAGTAAAAGAACTTACTGTGGCGAGGGTCACTGATGATCGCACCATTAAAGATGGACTTGTTATGGCGGGGATCAATCGACCGCACCATAGTAGAGTAAAAGGACTTACTGTGGCGGGGGTCAGTGATGATCGCACCATAACAGATGGACTTGTTATGGCGGGGATCAATCGACCGCACTATAGTAAAAGGACTTACTGTAGCGGGGGTCACTGAAGACCGCACTATAGGAGAAGGACTTACAGTGGCGGGGGTCTGTGAAGATCGCACCATAACAGATGGAATTGTTATGGCGGGGATCATTAAAAAAATAACTAGACATCCTAATGGAATTACAGAAACGACGAATTGTTAAGTTTGATTTATAAGAAAGTGAAGATCGCACCATAACAGACGGAATTGTTGTGGTGGGGATCAGTTCTTACTCGTACTTGTTTAAATTGTAAACATAGAATATTTGCTCAATATCAGCTGCATATATGTTGTAACCCAAAAATATAAGGTAATAATGGTTATGTATTTTCTTGCATTAATAAGCTGTGATCCTCTGAGTTATACAATAATGTTACAGCTATGAGCCCAAAAGAAGGTTTAGGGGGTAAGTCCTGAGCGATCTTTTTGTCTGCTCGCTGTTGTCCAACAATTTAAACGAGTAATTTTTGGAACGATGTAATTTTTGCTGACGAGTCCAAATTCAACATTTTTGGCTCGGATGGGCGAACTTATGTGTGGAGGAAGCCCAATACAGAGCTAGAAGACAAACACCTGAAGGCGGTAAAGCACGGTAAAGCAAGGCGGTGGCCATGTAATGGTTTGGGCCTGTATGTTGGCTGCAGGTGTTGGAAGGATACAATTTATTGAGTCAACCATTGACAAAATGGTATATCTTAAAATCCTGAAGGATAATGTGATCCAAAGCGCCGAGGATTTGGGTATAAAGGAAACATTTCGCTACTACCAAGAGAACGATCCCAAGCATACCTCGGGGATCGTTTAAACTTGGCTCATATATAAATGCCCCCACGTAATGAAACCACCGGCAGAATCACCAGACTTAAACGTCATTGAAAACCTGTGGACTATTTTAGATACGTATATCCGCAACAGGCAGATATCGAACAAAAATGATCTTAAAGTTGCCTTGATGGAGGAGTGGGCCCAAATACCTCCAGAAACCACCAAAAAGCTAGTGGAGTCGATGCAAAAACGCCTCAAAATGGTCATAAACCAGAAGGGGGCCATACTAAATATTAAATTATCTGTAATCTTTTGTTTTATTGTTTTAAAATAGTTTCAATTATTTTAAGAAATGGGTCAAATAAGCCGTGACATAGAAAACTGCAGTATTTTCTTCTAAGTTGAATAATAATAAAACCTTTTGTTATTTTAATAAAGTTTAAGTTCCTTGTTATTCCTTAAATACCCACAGAAAAAGCTAAGCTTTTATTTTTTTTAATATCTGCTTTAGTTAAAAAGTTATTCTCACTTAAATTCGAGAATACAAGGTGGGTCAAATAAGATGTGAGCCACTGATAAGTCCAAATTTTATGTACATATGTACATATAAGACGTCACTGGGTGGTCGTCCGCTGGTTGTAATTTTTTGTGTTGTAATTTGTTAATCTTATTTTATAAATATTTATTGATTTTAAAGAAATTTAAATTTAATAAATTTGTTATTATTGTGTTAAATTCGTGTTTCATTTAATTTATTCATATCCACGCTAACAATTGCATCATATCCTGCTCAAAAACGGCAGATGCAAAAAAAAACAGAAGTGCGTGCTAATAAACAGTGGTGCAAATGTATAACCAGCTAACCTTCCCATATTTTTTTAAGCATTGTTTATACAATCAATATTTATTTTGTGGACAGAAATATTTACATATTTCGTTTGAAACGTGTTGGTCAATTAATTTTAATTTCTAAAGCAATCTGTCCTTCACGTTACTCATATACCCACAAACAAATATATTTACATAAAAATTTATATATATGTACATATGTACATTTACCCATACATTTGTATGTTTTTGTGCATATGCTATAAATACGTACAAACATACTGTATGTGTAAGTGGAAACCTTTTTGAAGCATGAACAGTGTAATTCAAATAAACATATACATATGGATATATTTACATACATACATATGTATATATTTTGACAACTGAGGGGTTGTATAGAGGCCGACTTCAGAAAAACTGACTCATATTTTATAGAAATCATTGTTGCAATGATATACTATATTGATTATTACAGCCTGAATATTCGTGTGATTTAGTTTGCAATGAAAGAATCAAAAAAAAAAATTTGTCGTATTCTAATATAAACGCATTAAAAAAAGATTATACTTAAAGAAGTAAATTTTTTAATGCCATTTTAATTTTAGTGACAACTTAAAAAAAAGACGCCTTTGGCATATATGTATGTACATACAGTGTATGTATATAATTACACACATTTGTGTCAGTCTTATGCATCTGAAACATTGTGCAAACTATGAAAAACTTCACTTTTTGAATACAAATATAATTTATGTTATACTTCTTTTAACCATACCATATATTTACGTTAATTTAAAATTGCATACTGACACTGCCTTAGTAATTTATCAGCTCTATTCAAAAAACTACTCTTTCTGGTTCAGTGATTTATACATATCAATAACTACATGTGGAGTAGATACTTTTATGGATGACATTTTTTCGATAAAACGGGTTCTTTCAGCAGCAAATGAAAATACATTTTCTTAATATTTTGAATATTAGTGTTTAATCTGTATTTAAAAATTATAGATGTTTGTAGATTTACAATAGATACCAAATGTAAACGAAATAGTACCCATTTGCAAAAATAATTCCAGAAGTCTAGAACACTGTAAAAATCAACTTTTGACATAAAGTAAAAAAATATATGTGTTTAGCGCAGCACCAAGGGCATAGTAATGGCGGTAGCCGGGGCTCAAAAATGTGCAGTGCTTGCCGTATGTGCACGCGCATCGTGCCAAATGCTGGATCATCAATTTCGGCCGGAGCTAAACGACAACAAAAGTCTGCTTTTAGTGCATTGATTTTTGCTGGTTTATGTTGACGTTACGTTCGTTTAATCGATGAAGGTAAGGGAGACTCGGTACGTCGTGATTGATGGTAATGTTGGGCACAGGTGAGTTTGCAGCTCCTGGTATTCTTTTATAAAGAAGTAGAAGGCTGCCACGTGGCTAAAAAGGGAAAAAATTTCTCTTTTTGATGTTTTCTTTGTGGACCACCCTCCCCTTGATGAGGACCGTGGTCCCCAGGTCCGCTTCAACGGCTTTCTCCTCACATAGTGGTTTGAGTTTATTGGTAAGTCTGCGTGAGGACCATGGTCCAAAGTCCTTGTCAGAAAGGATAAAAATGCAAGGGTGGTATTCCCCTTTAAGATATCAGATGGAGGCTACTAAGGAACAAACGTGGGTTGGGATCAGAGTTCGAGCGTCTCCTAGTCCCCGAGGGTACCAAAACCTCTTGCAAGGTCGGACCCAAAAAGACAATGCAGGACCTCAAGCAAAAGACCTGTACAAGGCCGCTCTCAAGATTGACGATTTGCGGGCCAAGGCCAAGATAAAAGAGAGCCATGCCTACCATGCCCAGAACCCAAAGATGAAAGCTACGGGAAAAGGGCATGTTAACAAGGTGGAAGAGCAACTGGCGAAACGAGAGCGCTGCCAAGATGAGGCTAAAGCGGAGGCAAGCAAGCGGCACCGATATAAACCAGCCCCCCCACCGCCACCGCGAGTAGACACATCGTGGTCGCTCTGGTCGACAAGAGCGATCCCATCGGCCGCATGAAACCAGAGCAGTGGAGGTAGTCGAGTCCAAGCTGCTCAAAAAGCTCATACAGCGGATGAAAGAGCCAAAGTCACAGCCAGTCGCGTTCGGGAACGCGGGATGGCTGGAGAGGGTAAAGCTGCTGAGCTGCAGGGACGACACCACCTTGAAGTGGGTCGCCAGTACCGTTGCATGTTTGGGAGAGCTATGGGAAGGGGCCAAGCTGGAGGTAGTGGACAGAACTTTGATTCCATGTGGCAAAGCCCGACGCCAAGTTGAGCACATGGTCCTCCAAGTTGAGCACACAGATCAACAAGGACGCAGAGGACATCCTTTACCCCAGATTCGGGAGGATGGCATGGGGCATAGGGTATGTTTACCTCCGCCTCAAGCGCAAGCGCAACTCGGAGGATAGGAAAACAAACACCATGAAGGTTGGAGAGGTCCCCAATATGGGGTTCGATTGAAAAAAAGCTTTCTTATTTTTGCACTTCGTGCCCTTAACTGGTATGCAAACCAGTGCCATGAAGTGATTTTAATTATCCTACCCACCCCACTAACCGTAGAACAATGCTTGGCGTTGTATTTATTAACAGATTAATACGTGGTGAAATTGACTGTTCAAACTTGCCCAGTCAGCTACATTTCACCGGGATCGGTAGACCAACTCGCAATTTCGTCCCCCCTTATTTACCACATTCTAGAACGGACTACGCCCTGCATGATCCTTTTAGGTTGTTAGGTACCGACAATAGTGCACCAAGTCTAATCCTAACACCCTTAAACCCCTCATACTATTAAACCTATCGCAACAACATCATAACTAGTTTCCTCGTATCTTTCTAACAAGGTTTCTCGAATCTTTCTTTCGGGTCTATCCACGCGACTCGAGACGTACGCTCTCTCGGTCGGTTGGGTGGGAGGTGGGAAGAAAAAGCGAAAAAGACAACCAATGCACTATACGCACTACATGACCCCCAAACCAAACTTGTTCCGCATCAGAACAAAAGGCCATTAACATCTTATATACTCGTCGAATTTGAGTAAAGCCGCGTATCGATCGGCGCTCTGCGAATTCGCGATTTTCGTCGCTTTAATTGTCTAAAACGAGCTTAAAAGTTAACTAAATCGCTAGGGCAATGAATGTTTATCGTCGTCGTTCGATTGAAAGTGCATTATCTTTTGCACAATTCGCTTGAGTGTTTTGCGCATTTTGGTGTTCTGCAATATCTTTTGCATCGGAGAATCACTGTTGAAGAGCCACAAAAACGCAACGGTCCAGTGCAATGCATTAACTGCCAAGAATATGGACACACTAGGTCATACTGCACACTCCGGGCCGTATGTGTAGTCTGCGGGGAAGCACACAACTCCGCTCACTGCACTAAAAACAAGGACAGTTCCGTGAAGAAATGTGGAAACTGCGGAGACAACCATACGGCAAACTATAGAGGATGTGTGGTGTATAAGGATTTGAAGTGTCGCATGCGACAAGCGACCGCAACGCGCAACCAAAATCCACAGAATGCGTACAGGACGTCAAAAAAAACTATGACAGACGTCTTCTTCGCCAAAGCTGCGAGGTCCTCATTCGGCCCCCTAAACACCACAAACGGTTTCTTCTATGCCGATGCTCTACGATCTGGAGTGGAAAATCCAGTTCAGCCTAATTCACAAAGCGCTCAAATGGCCCCAGAACAGCCACATAGCAAAATGTGCACCAAATGTGATGCTTACCCTCCAACAAAGCATGATGGAGCTTATGTCATTCATGAAAACGACCATGCAAACACTTGTTCAAAATCAGAACATGGTAATACAGCTGCTCGTAGCACAACAGTCTAAATAATCAATGCAGACCCTACGAATATCAATGTGGAACGCCAATGGCGTGTCACGGCATAAGCTAGAATTGTCACAATTCTTGAACGAAAACCATATTGGCGTTATGCTACTGGTGGAAACGCATCCTACAAGCAAATACAACTTTCAAATAAGAGGCTTTACAATATACCGCACAGATTATCCAGATGGAAAAGCCCACGGCGGAACCGGAGTTCTAATCAGAGAACGCATCAAACACCATTTTCACAAAAGGTTTGCAACAAACTTCTTGCAGTCTACATCGATACAATTCCAATCAAGTAACGGAAGCCTTTCAATCGCTGCCGTTTCTGCCCTCCTCGCTTCTCAATCTCGGAAGGACAATTTATGGAATTCTACAACTCACTTGGCGATCGTTTCAAGCCGCTGGAGACTACAATGCCAAACATACGCACTGGGGATCACGTCTAGTGACTCCCAAAGGAAGGCAATTGTAAAATGCAATACATAAAATGAGAAATAAACTGGACTATGTTTCCCCTGGAAGCCCCACATACTGGCCAACAGACCGACGCAAGCTCCCAGACCTTATTGACTTTGCGGTGACAAAAAACATACCTCGCAATCTAATAAGTGCTAGAGCAGTCTCGGACTTATCATCAGACCACTCGCCTGTGCTCCTAACTCTCCTTCAAAGCCCAGAAATAACCGATCACACCTTCAGTCTGACGTCGCTAAGAACGAACTGGCTTAAATACAAGAAGTACGTGAGTGCCCACATAGATCTCGCCCCGGAACTTAGCATGGAATCGGACATCGACTACACCACGAGCGCCCTGGAAGAAGTACTCGTGGCGGTAGCCAAAATCTCTACTCCTCAATGGAAGGAAGTAGACCGAATCAAATACAACAAATCCAATCAGTAAATCGAACAGCTCGTGCGAGAATAGAGGCGCACGCGTCGTGATTGGCAAAAAAACAGATCACCAGCCTCAAAGCAACGCCTCAAGGAAGCAATCCGATCACTCGACCAGGCCCTGCACCAACAGGAAGAAAATGCACAGCTGAGGTACATCCAGAATCTTTCGCCAACGAGCACAAAGTATCCTCTGTGGAAGGCCCACCAAAGTCTTAGCGTCCCAATTGAAACGATCACCCCGATAAGAAACTCTTCGGGATGCTGGGCTCGTAGCGACAAAGACAGAGCTGAAACATTCGCTACACATCTCCAAAGTGTCTTCCAACCAAACCCTGCCTCTAACTCATTTGTCCTGCCACTAATCCAGCCAGAAGCTACCCCTATGCCAACTACCCCTCCTCTCCGGTCGAATGAAATTGAAAAAGTACTAAGAGGGCTAAAACCAAAAAAGCCAACATACACCCACAGGCTACTGGAATAATACCTCTACAATAGGGTATTCTCAGTGAGATGCAACGCAGCTACTACGGGTGACTACACCATCGAAGCCGGAGTTCCACAAGGAAGCGCACTTGGCCCTTGTCTATATGTTTTGTATACTGCGGATATTCATTCCTACGAACGAACAACTAACAACGTCAACGTTCGCCGACGACACCGCTATCCTCAGTCGCTCCAAATGCCCAACGCAAGCAACAAACCAACTCGCTAATCATCTCATAGCAGTGGAAAGGTGGCTGTCCGACTGGCGCATTAAAATAAACGAACAAAACTGTAAACATGTAACGTTTACTCTTAATAGAAAAACATGCCCTCCGCTTTCACTAAACGGTATGCAGAGCCCGCAAGCTAACGAAGTAACGTACCTAGGCGTCCACCTTGATAGACGACTAACATGGCGTAAGCACATCGAATGCAAGAAGATGCACCTAAAACTAAAAGCTGTCAGCCTCCACTGGATCATAAATTCACGATCACCACTGTGCCTGGACTACAAGATACTACTCTACAATTCAGTCCTAAAGCCTATCTGGACATATGGCTCCCAGCTGTGGGGGAACGCCAGCAGCAGAAATATAAACATCATACAGCGCGCACAATCAAAAATCCTGAGAACTATCACCGGGGCACCTTGGTATGTTCGCAACGAAAACATCCACCGGGATCTTGGCATCCTCGCAGTGAAAGACGAAGTCCAGAAGCAAAAAGAGTCCTACAAAGCAAAGCTGACTTCGCACCCAAATTCCCTCGCTCGGGAATTGACTCGGGTTTCCAGCGGATCCCGCCTGCAACGCAACGACCACCCTCCGACGCAACGACCTTCCCACCCGGCAATCGATTATTAGGACCGTCTAACTCTGTACCAGTCAGCATGACTGTTAGTTAAGTTCGAAATTTAAGATTTTATATATGTACCTCTTGTTAATCTCTGAAAAAGAAGATCCAAGAATTAAAAGCAAAGTAATAAAAAAAACAAGTAGGAACGCTGTAGTCGAGATTTCTCGACAACGAGATACCATGTACCTCTTTTCTTTATGAACCATTTCTTTGATTTTATTTTTTTTTTTAAATAATTCACCAAATTTTCGTTTGTTGACATCCAAAAAATCAACAGGTGCACACATACACACACTACTGTATGTATACACATGCGAACGAATTGAAGTCAAAGAAGAGACGGATGACGTCACCCCAGCATGTGCGGCATGCCGTTGCCTAGGAAAGGGGTGGCTAAAACTTTAATTGGCCATATCTTCTATATTTATATAGAAGATCAGTGGACTTATTGAACTTGAGTGGACCTATTATGCCTCTAGCTTTTACCATTTCGAAGATATCGATTTTTTTGCAAATACGAGGGCGGAAAGGGGCGTGGCAAAAATTCAAGAATGACATTATCTGCGCAATAGTTAAACGGATATATTGCAAAAAGAAATAGGTCTCTAGCTCTTATTTTGTCCAAGTTATCGAAGAAAATTCAAATACAGTTTTATGCAAATTACGAAGGCGGAAAGGGGCGTGAAATAAACTTAATCTGCCTGAAACAATAACACACCAAAAGCAAAAAGAATTAGACCTCTATCTCTTACCATCTCCGAGAACGAGGTGTTCATACATACAGACAGACGGACGGACGGACGGACGGACAGACGGACATGGCTATATCGACTCGGCTGTTGACGCTGATCAAGAATAAATATACTTTATGGGGTCGGAGATGTCTCCTTCTCCCTGTTACATACATTTGCACAAAGTTAATATACCATTTGTACCTTAAGGTACATGGTATAAAAATTAATATCAACACGGACGGCTTAAAGATGGACGAGGGAATAGGGGCGGCAGTATACTGCAATAACCCTCCCATATCGTTCTCTCGTTTTCTTTGACACTACCAGACCACTGCAGCATATTCCACGCGGAAGTGTTCGCCATAAGGAAAGCTGCAGAGGAGGCGCAGAGAATGGAAACAACGACCAAGGTTAATGTGTTTGTAGATAGCCAAGCAGCTATCCAGGCACTACAATCAAAAGCCATAAGGTAAAAAACGGTCCTAGCAAGCAGGGAAGCACTAGATCACTTAAGCACTTGCAGAAGGGGGCCGATTTATTAGATTCCTAGCCACCAAGGATTTAAGTGCAACAAAATGGCAAAACGAGGAGCGCTAGACCAAAATGGCGTAGTGAAGGACGTACCAATCTCGCTACGCACCCTACACTCCAAAATGGAGGCTAAAGCTCTAATGGAAGCAAACAAACGTGGGGCACACACCACGAGCTGCAAAATATCCAGAACAATATCCAAACACAATGTGTAAAGGGCATCGTTCTTACTGAAGCTACAGAGGCAAGAATGTAGATTGCTAGTCGGTCTGTTTACAGGCCACTGCCTTCTGCAAGTCTGGGCCTAACAAGGAAAGTATGGGTATCGGCAATGCATGGTGTCAAGCGTGAAAGATTCGCTAGTGCATATCCTCTGTCTCTGCCCAGCCCTTATCACAGCGATACATGAATGCACCGAGCTCACATCGCTGGAAGAAATAGGAAGACTTCTGGCATTCGCGAGAAGCGCTCGAGGTCAACACCTCCAACAAGCAGTATCACTATGGACCATAATGATGTATGCGCGACACTCTCCCTTCAAGGAGTGCTCATCCGGACATAACATCACATAATTTGTAGTAAGGCCGGTTTGAGGTCCTCATTTGTCTTTGAGTGTTCATGTTGCACGACGGCAAACTTTGAAAACTTTGCTATGCACATGAGAAAGTATTCTTTATCCGTAGAGAAAATATCAATATATAAAATTTCTCCCTCATAAGAGGGGATCGGTGTCTCGTCTAGCTCCTGTCTCTTTGGGTGCTTGTTTTACTTGGCTTTCACACAAGTTCTGCAATTCCCTACTAAGTTGTTCATTTTTGGAAACTAGTACTCCGAGAGTACTTTTCATTTTCCTAGGCTGACCTGTGGGCCCTGTTGTGTTCGACGGTGAGGATTTCCCGTCTTTCGTTGACCGCAAAAATGTTTGTGATGCCAACATGTTGTGGCCGAAAACCGTCGAACCAGTTCGTCCTGTACCATTGCCAGCGTGTGTATATCGCGATGTATAGCCTTTAGGAACGATTATATCTGCGAGCTCATAGAGTAATGACTCTGTGCAAAAAAGCTTATCGCATGCCGTCTCTTGTTTCCAAAAAGCATGAAGCTGCGTTTTGACGGGAAGCGTGTCTCTTCCAAAGTTATTTGGTTTTGGAAGCAATTCAAGGGCTTTTCCGTAGTTTATATGGTGACTGCGCATGATTCAGCTTCTTGCTCCTCCATGACATTAAGTTGTTGCCGCGAAAAGCGTCAGCAACTAGATTTTTTTTTTTCTTTAATGCGCACTTTCCATTTTTTAATCTTTGCATTAGGATTGGATTCAGATACTGCAAAGGCTAACGACTGATGGTCGATGAAGACCAGTGCCCAAATTATGGCTAATATCTCCCTTTCGTTGGTAGCATAGTTAACCTTCCTGTCCTTTAATGTCCTTGAGATCATCGGTAGTAACTAGACAGATAGACAAAAATTTAACGTGAGAGTTTTCGTCCTCCGAGAAAATTGGATTTGCTCTTATAGGGTGTCCTCGAAGGTCCCCTTAAAAATGCTGGCTGCATTTTTAAAGCCAAACGGAAGTCTTTTAAGCTCATCTTCACTGAGAACGAGGTTTTTTCTGTGTCTCTTTCTGCGAGAGTGATTTGGTGATAGCCAGACTTGAGGTCTAGCGTTGAGAACTCCGAATATATTTCCCAATTAAAGCCACCGTGTTTGCATTTCCGGAAGCTCCATACGAAGACGACCGCTCCACCCCTACAGGAAAAGAAGATCGCCGCTAGACATCCAGGCGCCTCGACCACATCTCACCCTCCCGGCCAGCTTTCGCCCGAACAGGGCACCCCTGGTCATATTTTTAAACCAGCGGTGGGCACAGATTTTCAACTTGGGAGCCGGCCAAAAAAGAAAACAAGTAGGAACGCTGTAGTCGGGATTTCTCGACAACGAGATACCATGTACCTCTTTCCTTTATTAACCATTTCTTTGTTTTTATTTTTCTTTTCAAATAGTTCACCAATTTTCGTTTGTTGACATACAAACAATGAGCAGGTGCACACACACACGCACTCTGTAGACATACATACATGAATAGACGTGCAAACGAATTGAAGTCAAAGAAGAGACGATGACGTCACCCCAGCATGTGCGGCACGCCGTTGCCTAGGGAGAGGGTGGGAAAAACTTTAATTGCTTATATCTTCTATCTTTATTGTCCGATCCGTACGTAATTTTGAATGAACGTGTTTGACGATCAGTGAATTTAGCGAATTATGCCTCTAGCTCTTACCATTTCGAAGATATCGAATTTTGCAAATACGAGGGCGGAAAGGGGCGTGGCAAAAATCCAAGAATGACATTATCTGCGCAATAGTTAAACGGAAATATTGCAAAAAGAAAAAGGGCTCTAGCTCTTATTCTGTGCAAGGCAAATAGGCAAATGTGGCGAGGAAAATACAGTTTTATGCAAATTGCGAAGGCGAAAAGGGGCGTGGCCCCCACAAGCAAAAATACACCTCTAGCTCTTACCATCTTCGAGAACGAGGTGTTCATACATACAGACAGACATACGGACAGACGGACATGGCTATATCAACTCGGCTGTTGATGCTGATCAAGAATATATATACTTTATTGGGTCGGAGATGTCTTCTGCTTGTTACATACATTTTCACAAAGTTAATATACAATTTGTACCTTAAGTTACATGGCATAACAAGTAGGAACGCTGTAGTCGAGACTTCTCGACAACGAGATACCATGTACCTCTCTTGCCGTTGCCGTGGGAAGGGGTGGGTAAAACTTTAATTGGTCTTCTATGTTTATTGTCCGATCTGAACGTAATTTTGCATGCACGTGTTTAACGATCAGCAGACTTAGTAGACTTAAAATTAGATCTCTAGCTTTTACCATTTTGGAGATATCGATTTTTTTGCGAATACGAGGGCGGAAAGGGGCGTGGCAAAAATCTGGAAATGGCATTATCTGCATAATTGTTAAACGGTCCTACTGCAAAAAGAAACAGGTCTCTAGCTTTTATTTTGTCCAAGTTATCGAAGAAAATGCAGTTTTATGCAAATTACGAAGGCGGAAACGGGCGTGGCAAAAATTTAAAATAAACTCGACCTGCGTACACATATAACGGACCTAAAGCAAAAGGAATTACGTCTCTAGCTCTTACCATCTCCAAGAACGACGTGTTCATACATACAGACGGACAGACGGACGGACAGACGGACATGGCTAGATCGACTCGGCTGTTGATGCTGATCAAGAATATATATACTTTATAGGGTCGAAAACGCTTCCTTCTCCATGTTACATACTTTGCACAAACTTAATATACCATTTGTACCTTAAGGTACATGGTATAAAAACAAGTAGAAACGCTGTAGTCGAGATTCCTCGACAACGAGATACCATGTACCTCTCTTGCCGTTGCCGTGGGAAGGGGTGGGTAAAACTTTAATTGGTCATATCTTCTATATTTATTGTCCGATCTGAACGTAATTTTGCATGCACGTGTCAGGCGATCATCAGACTTAGCAGATTAAAAATTAAGTTTCTAGCTTTTACCTTTTTGGAGATATCGATTTTTTTGCGAATACGAGGGCGGAAAGGGGCGTGGCAAAAATCTGGAAATGGCATTATCTGCATAATAGTTAAACAGTCCTAATGCAAAAAGAAACAGGTCTCTAGCTTTTATTTTGTCCAAGTTATCGAAGAAAATGCAGTTTTATGCAAATTACGAAGGCGGAAACGGGCGTGGCAAAAATTTGAAATAAACTCGACCTGCTACACATATAACGGACCTAAAGCAAAAAAAAGTACACTTCTAGCTCTTACCATCTCCGAGAACGACGTGTTCATACATACAGACGGACAGACGGACGGACGGACGGACGGACGGACATAGCTAGATCGACTCGGCTGTTGATGCTGATCAAGAATATATATACTTTATAGGGTCGGAAACGCTTCCTTCTCCCTGTTACATACTTTGCACAAACTTAATATACCATTTGTACCTGAAGGTACATGGTATAAAAAACTTCTGATGACGTGCACATTTTGATTCCATTTTGATCGAGACACACATTCTCTTTTCACCGTAAAAATCCAAGCACTTGGGCATATTGATTCCCTTTTAATCGAGACCTTCGCTTCACACATTCCTTTTTTACAGTCAAATTCCGAGAAGATTCCTCTTTGTTTGAGACATTCACAGCTTTTTGTTTTTGGGAGCACTAGGAGCCAAATGAGCTAGGGAGTGCCCATGGCTGTTTTAAGCCAATATTGTTCACAATCTTTGGCTAAAGTTTTCTGACAGCCAACCTTAAACAATTAGAAACGATGAATTCCAGATTTTTCGACAAGAAGATATCACGTACCTCTTTTCTATTTTAAGTTTTTTGTCAAATTCTTTTTGTTTGCTGACATCCAAGAAATAAACACGTGCACACAAACATACACTTCAGTATGTTTTGTGCATACAAATAATTAATTAAATGATGTGATAGGGGTAAGATAGAGTTGATGACGGTGTCGTCCCAGGAGAAGTTGATGATGTTGTGGACCCTGGCGGTTGCCGAGGGGTTTCTTCCTTCTTAGTAGAAGTTATGGTGGGAGTTACTAACTCCGTTGTTAGCTACAGTAACCTATGTTCAATAAATGATTTTCACACCAGCTGACGCCTATCGGTGCTCCATCGCTCCCCCCCGTGCTGTTAAGCGGGACTGTTAAGTTCGGCTTAAAAGCCGCTCTGACCGATTGTTTTCCGACCTGGCAAGGGCTAAAAATAGCGCTCTCCCAGGGGCAATCGGCTGGTCTGGATTATGCTTCTTATCCGACAAGAAGCGACAACAGAGAAGAAGAAGACTAAAGAACAAGCATCGGATTGCTACCCCGTATTCCACGGCAACTACCCCGCAACGCCCTCTCCGTCATCGCTATCAGCAGCCTCCGAGGGAGCCACTCCAAGCGCCAACAGAGAGGATCGCCGCTGGAGCAACTCGCACCGTGGGACAGGACGGAACCCCAGCTACACCGCCCCGGCTTCAGACTGCTCCGCTCCGGCTACCGCCCCCGCCAGCCTTCGCCCGAACATTGGTCCTTCGAGCCGGATTATCATAATAATTCAAGATAAGTACGAAGCAGTGGCAAATAGTGTGGTCCGCCTGCCCCAGCCGCGCTTGTGGGTGTGTTTGATTTCGCGAGTAATTATATGCCGGCACACAGTGATCGGTAGATGCAGCGTCGACGCATGTCCGACTGACGAATTATAGGCTCCCAACAATCTTCCGTCTCCGCCACAGCCGGACCCCTATCCACAATTGTTGGCCCCGCACAGGAATTCGTCCCCACTGTTCCGTGAAAAAGTGCGTATAAGCAACTCGGCCGCGCAGCCACACAACAAAAATCTCGGCATTCGGTTACCGATTAATCGAATGACCCCTGAGGAGAAAAATTCGTCCGTTGTGTTTCTCCCGTGTGCGCTTAGTTGGCCCACTATCCTATGCAAAAGCGAGTCTAGCCAACTCGGCCCACAGCCACAAGCGAATCTCGGCATTCGGTTACCGAATAATCCAATGATCCCCGGGTACAATTTCGGCACAAGACACGCTGTACGCAATCTCGGCATCCGGTTAACCATTAATCGGATGACCCCGGGTACAACCAAGGCTTCAACCAGAAGAATCAATCGACTCTATCCGCCCGCTGAGACTCCGTCCTCGCGGCCACGCGTTATGTCAACGAGTGCCACAAAAAAGGCCCGCTTGACCGTCCCGGCCCCGAGTCCGTCCCCTCGACCACGCACAAAGAGCGAATCCGCCCTGTCAACCCCGAAGGGCAAGTCCGAAGCGAAGCCAGCGCTTCACCGCTCCGCGTCTCCACGAGCTCCGCTCTCTAAAGCCGCTCTACCGAGCATTTCTGTTCCGAAGGTCCAGACCCGATCCGGTGCAAAAATGTCCCAATCCCAGGTAGACACAGCCCTGCTGAAGTTCATCGCGGTCACAGACCGCCTGAGCCAGTTCGAGGCCCGGATTAATACTCCGAGTGCCGCCGCCGCCTCGAAGCCGACCTGTCGGGTGCGGCTGAACCAAATGAGGTCGCTTTGGGATAAGGTAGAGCAGGAATTCGAATCCTGTTCGGACGTGGTCGCCCAGGAGGGGGACACCGGAGCTATGGTGACGGTACAAGCTAAATACAAGTACTGCTACTCAGTGTTCGAACGCTGCTCTGCGGAGCTCGACGAACTTATTGAAGCCGCATCTCCTCCCGCACACCAGCCAACCCCAGCGATGATTTCTGGGGGTTGTAGGCTGCCTCCGTGCGACACTGAGGCCTTCCAGGGGAATTATACCCAGTGGCCCACGTTCCAAGACTATGGGTGAGGCGCACGACATTGTCTCGCGTTTTCCTCTCACCAACGACGGCTTTCAAGCCGCTTGGGCCGAACTGACGCTTCGATTCGAAAATCGGCGATTGTTGGTCAACGGTCAACTCAAACAGCTTTTCGGCTTGAAGCCGATCGCCCACGAGTCTAGCGACTCAATTCAAAAGTTACACAGCACCGTCCATGGGTGCTTAACGGCTTTGAGATTCTCCCAGATCAACACGGATAGCTGGGACTGCCTCTTAGTATTCTTGGTTTCCTCTAGGTTACCAAGACTCACCTTATCCCTATGGGAACCGTCTCTACAGAGCAAGACGGAAATTGCTTCATAGGCGGAACTGGACACGTTCCTTCTTGAACGCCACCGCACGTTAGTGGCGATTGAGGCTCTTAACCCGGGGGCCTCGGTGGCGACTCAACCTAAGCAGTCCGTCTCAGTAGCGGCTCAACCTACGCCGACTTTCCGGAATATTCACTCCTTCGAATCCAAGGTCGAATTCACGGCTCAAAGGTGCCAGCTCTGTCCCAATGAGACGCATCCGCTCCGACTATGTCGGAAATTCCAGAAGATTTCGGTTCCCGAGCGCTTGCAGCTCATCCGACAACACAAGTTGTGTTTAAATTGCTTTGCGCGGCAACACCAAGTCCAGAACTGCACCAGCCTCCATAACTGCTTTACATGCAGAGGACGCCATCGCACCCTGCTCCATCAGGGTACCCCTCCCGGGTCCGCCAAGCAAACCGCCTTAGGTGGCGAGACCGAAAAGATACAGTCCACTTCTCTCGTCTGCCACGAATGAGTCTTGCACTCCTTGCAAGGGGGGGGGAGGATGTTCACACCAGCTGACGCCTATCGGTGCTCCAGCGCTCCCCCCGTGCTGTTAAGCGGGACTGTTAAGTTCGGCTTAACAGCCGCTCTGACAGATTGTTTTCCGACCTGGCAAGGGCTAAAAATAGCGCTCTCCCAGGGGCAATCGGCTGGTCTGGATTCTGCTTCTTATCCGAGAAGAAGCGACAACAGAGAAGAAGAAGACTAAAGAACAAGCATCGGATTGATACCCCGTATTCCACGGCAACTACCCCGCAAAGCCCTCTCCGTCATCGTTATCAGCAGCCTCCGAGGGAGCCACTCCAAGCGCCAACAGAGAGGATCGCCGCTGGAGCAACTCGCACCGTGGGACAGGACGGAACCCCAGCTACACCGCCCCGGCTTCAGACTGCTCCGCTCCGGCTACCGCCCCTGCCAGCCTTCGCCCGAACAAATGACTTGACGGCCGCCCTCGGCCCACCCTATTTGGGGAATCGTCTCCTTTAATTAGGCCGCGGTTCTTCGGGCCTAAGTGACTCGTCGATAGGTCAAGCCGATGCAAATTAAGGCGTAGCATATTGCTCCCGCTATGAACACCATCTGATATAACTGATGGTGGTTGATCTTCTTCCCGATCTCCTTAATATGTTCCAGGTTCACTCAACCTGTGGAAGTAAGGAAGACTAAGGACGTTACGTTCCATAGTGACGTTCAGGGAGGTGAGCTGGCCACTCCTGGAGCCCTCTTCTGGGCTGTGTCATGATTGACCAATCGGGTTTCGTTGACAATGGCACTCTATTCAAAGGTGACGAGATATGTACCCCTTATATGGACCCAGGTGCCGTTATCCACTCACACGCGAGCCGGGCAATCATTTATAATTATTATCCCTTCATCGACATAAGTGATGGGGCGTAAATCGCTTTATTGGATCTCGCCATGCGCCAGCAAAATGTATCTCCTGATGTCGAGGAGCACTTTTCCACGGTGTGGATCAGAGAACTGCACGAGTGTATTCGCCCTAGCAAGTTACTTGGGATCTACTCTATGTCTCAGTTACTCGGATACCAAAAGTACTGCAAGAAAATTATACTATGAGAGCCGCACTCGCGGCGATACTCTCTCTCGGCGCGCGAATCACTTCTTTACTCCTCATTTTTTTGACGAATCACTTTTTTACTATGTACGAAGAGGGACCGAAAAAACTAGTAAGAGTAACACTTCCACTGCTTTTTAGAAGTGCGGGACTTACTCGTACTTTTCGTTTAGAGTGGAAGTATCACCCGGATATTATTCGGATACACGGGCGCACTGAATGCGTAGAAGGGACTTTGTTTTTGTTGCATCTGCTGTATTTGAGAAGGGGGGATGAGATGATATGAATTAATTAAAAAACACATAAATTAACAAAATTACATAAATTATTAAATAACAAATTATTTTTTTTTGTTAATTTATTAAAAACTAATACAAATTAATATATTTCTCCCGCGAAGTCCACTCGGCGAGTATTAAACTTCTTCGAGATTCCCGCGCAGCCGTCACTGTGTGGGTAGCCGGTTGGCTGGTATCATCTATCGACGAGATATGATGATTATGATGGAAGGGTGACTGCCCTTCTGCACCTGCTGGCCTAGAGACTCAGTCAAGTTTGGTAATAATAAAGTGTCTAACGGCAGTTGCCGGAGTTATTCTGCGAACGAGCTTGTGCTCTTTATTCGGCTTCTTGAATGGAACTGACTACAGAGAATATTCTTAAGGCTAACATAAGCTCACAGCGGCCACGCAAATATGCTGTGTTTGCCGTCTGTGCACGAGCGTCCGGCCCATTGCTTGGTCGGCAGTTTGGCCGGCGCGACGAAGATAACGTAACTATGGTCAACGACTCTGGTCTTGCTGACCACAGTTAACTACTCCCCCCTCTAAGTCAAGGCCGCCCTCGGCCGTTCGTAATTCGGCGATCACTTCTCCTATTTGGATCGCAGATCTTTTTGCCCCAGTAAGACGGAGGTACGCAAGGCCGATGCAGATGAGTGCGCAGCATATTGCTCCTGCAATAATTACTGCGAGATGCGTCTGGTGGTCATCGATTTCTTCGCTGAACTCCTTGATGAACTCCAAATTTCTTTCACTCAGGCGATGAAGATAAGGGAGGCTGAGGACATCCTGGCTGATGTTCAACAGAGGGAAGCTGGCTGCCCCTGGAGCTCTCTTCTGAGTGTTAGCATGATTGCTGAAAAGGGTGTCGTTTATCGTGGCTTGTTTCTCAAAGGTGACGAGATGTGTGCCATGTATTCAGACTTCCGTCCCGTTGTCCACTCGGACTTTGGCTGCTCGGTTGTTGATAATTACGATCCCTTCGTCGACATAAGTGATTGGTTGAAGATCGCTGTCTTATATTCGGCAGTGCGCCACCCCACCTGTATGCAGTTCTTTAGCGCATGAACTCTCTGTTGCCAAGCGGCAGAATGTGGCTCCTGGTGATACGGAGCAGTTCCTAGTGGCGTGGATTTCTCCATTGCATTCCGCGATGACGTTATCTTTTATCTGCAAAATCGTCTCACCGTGGGCGACCGGGAAAATTGTTATTTTCTTACAGGCTAATTTAATTTTGGGAAATTTTATAATGAAATGTAATATGTTAGCGGACTGCAGAATCTTTACGGACGAGACAGACAAATGATCCCCAATGGGTGTGTTGGTGGGTTCCTCTAGCCAAACTGATTTTAAGTCTTCGTGATCTAAAATATTCGGACTAACAATATTAATTTTGACAAGGGTTATTGCAAGCATCAAATTCTGTAATTCTGTCATTAACATTCTGTTTCTAGCAAGTAGTGTCTCATATAAATGTCCAGTGTCTATTTGTGAGTTTTTGGCTGATCTCAAAATTAAATTGACGGTAGAGGTTAGTTGATTGATTTGGTTTTGAATTTTAGTATTGATTTGGATTTGTCTATTGCTCGACTCAATTAACTTCATTTCAGTGAATCTGATTTTTTCTAAGTCACCGCCATCCGGTGTCCCTGCTACGACCTTTAGCATTGATCCTAAGAAGTCTAAACTCCTAGCTACTCTGTGATGAACGCCCAACGACTCTAACAAATCTTGGAGGTGAGCGGTATCCACGCTTAGAAGCTTCTTCATATGGGATAGCGGAAACATGTCGATCATGCTGTTCGTCTCCTCTATCACGCGCGCATATTCTGAGAGGTTCGCTGTGTGTGTGACGAATGCGAACTCTTCCCATACTAGGACTTCACCATCAACGATGGGAATGTACTTGGCCTGCGAGTAATCAGTAATGTGAGCCGACGCCAAGGATATGAATAGGCAAAGTATGGGTACGAACCTGTGGGATTAAACTTTAGCTATTTTTTTGCTCCTAAAGAGGTTTCCACCACCACCGAAATAAACTTAAAACAAACTATGCCAATGGCTATGAACCTTATAATTATGGTAGTAATGAATTATGCCAAGTGGCTTAAAAGTGTGATAAAAAAGGTGTAATAAAAAATGGATTAAAAAAGGAAAGGACATTGTTTGATTTTATCATCTAAGATTGTCCTTGTGGACCATCCTCCCCTAATGAGGACCGAGGTCCCCAGGTCCGCTTCTACAGCTCTTTCCTCACATAAGGGTGTGAGTTTATTCCCTAGCCTTCTGTTGGATTTTACCAATACTTTTTCACCAACGTCGAAGACCCTATTCTGACGAGACGCATTTTCCCTATTTCTGAGCTTTTCTTGTGCGTTTTTTATTCTATCCTTTACCTCATACTGCGGATTGTCCGTTTGAGTCTGAAGCACATCAGCCGGCCTCTTGTCGATGACCGAATGAATAGACTTGTTATACCTGGCAGTGGCCAGTAAAATAAGCTCAACAGTCTCGCTGATGCCTTTGTCGATTTTAAGGCATCTGGTGAGTTCTGCCAGAGTGCTGTGAAAGCGTTCCACCTGGCCGTTCGATACACTGTGTAAGGGTGGTGCATTTGCGACAATAACTCCAAAGTGGTTAGTCAACATGGCTGAGATTGTATGTGAATTCAATGACGGTTCATTGTCACAATAGATCGTCTTGGCCTTTGGGAAATAATTCATTAACTGTAACAATGCAGGCTTGAGGTCTTCAATCGTTCTAGAGGGGATAGGCTGCACGACTGCGAACTTTGAGAACTTATCGATGCATGTTAGGAAGTATTTTCTGTCCGTTGAGAAGATATCAATGTGTAACATCTCCCCTACACAGGAAGGGATCGGTGACTCGCCGATTTCCTGTTTCTTAGGATGCCTATCATATTTGGCCCTCGCGCAGGTTTTGCAGTTTTGAACGATTTCATTGGCTAGTTTAGCCATTTTGGGAAAATAATACTCGGAGAGTACTTGTTTGACGTTTTCCTTTGCCGATCTGTGTGCCCTATTATGTTCGCCAGTCATGATTTCGCGCCTCTCCGTGGCTGCGAAAATATCCGTTACACGGTTTTTACAGTGCCAGAATTTGGTGGCTGGGAATTGCCGGACCAAATCATCCTGTATCATTGCTAGCGTGTGCAGATCGCAATGAATGGCGTTTACGCCTTTGGCAACGAGCTCATCCAGTAATGACTCTTTGCAGGAAAAGTTGACCGCGTGCCGTCTCTTGTTTCCGAAGAGTACGAAGCTGCGTTTTAACGGAAAGCGTGCCTCTTCTAGAGTAATCGGATTTTGAAAACAGTTCAAGGGCTTCTCCGTTGTTTCGATTGTGTGGGTCAGGGAGAGTTTACTGTGTATAGTGGCAGCGCACGATTCAGCCTCTTGTTCCCTTATCACATTTAGTTGCTGCCGAGAAAGTGCATCGGCGACAAGATTTTCTTTCCCAGGCTTGTAGTGAATACGCGCACCAGACTCGTCAATGCGAGCTTTCCACCTTTTGATTTTTGCATTCGGATTGGATTCCGATACTGCAAAGGTTAATGGCTGGTGATCGGTAAAGATATTTATATCTTTAACGGCGGTTAAGTTGTGCCGAAGCTTGGCCAAGGCCCATACAATGGCCAATAACTCCCTCTCATTGGTGGCATAATTTTTTTTTTTTTTTTATTATTACTTTGCTTTTATTTCTTGGATCTTCTAACAAGAGGTATATAAAATCTTAAATTTCTAACTTAACTAACAGTCATGCTGACTGGTACAGAGTTAGACGGCCCTAATAATCGATTGCCGGGTTGGAAGGTCGTTGCGTCGGAGGGTGGTCGTTGCGTTGCAGGCGGGATCCGCTGGAAACCCGAGTCAATCCCCGAGCGAGGGGATTTGGGTGTGAAGACAGCTTTTCTTTGTAGGACTCTTTTTGCTTCTGGATTTCATCTTTCACTGCGAGGATGCCAAGATCCCGGTGGATGTTTTCGTTGCGAACATACCAAGGTGCCCCGGTGATAGTTCTCAGGATTTTTGATTGTGCGCGCTGTATGATGTCTATGTTGCTGCTACTCGCGTTCCCCCACAGCTGGGAGCCGTACGTCCAGATAGGCTTGAGGACTGAGTTGTAGAGTAGTAACTTGTAGTCCAGGCACAGTGGTGATCGTGAGTTTATGATCCAGTGGAGGCTGCTAGCTTTTAGTTTTAGGTGCATCTTCTTGCATTCGATGTGCTTACGCCAGGTTAGTCGTCTATCAAGGTGGACGCCTAGGTACGTTACTTCGTTAGCTTGCGGGCTCTGCATACCGTTTAGTGAAAGCGGAGGGCATGTTTTTCTATTAAGAGTAAACGTTACATGTTTACACTTTTGTTCGTTTATTTTAATGCGCCAGTCGGCCAGCCACCTTTCCACTGCTGTGAGATGGTTAGCGAGTTGGTTTGTTGCTTGGGTTGGGCATTTGGAGCGACTGAGGATAGCGGTGTCGTCGGCGAACGTTGACGTTGTTAGTTGTTCGTTCGTAGGAATATCCGCAGTATACAAAACATATAGACAAGGGCCGAGTGCGCTTCCTTGCGGGACTCCAGCTTCGATGATGTAGTCACCCGTAGTAGCTGCATTGCATCTCACTGAGAATACCCTATTGTAGAAGTATGATTCCAGTAGCTTGTGGGTGTATGTTGGCAAATACGTTTTAATTTTGTGCATGAGTCCTTTAAGCCAAACTCGGTCGAAAGATTGAGATACGTCGAGAAAAATAGCGCTACAGTATTCTCGCTGTTCAAAGGCTGAGCGTATTTCGGATGTTAATCGGTTCACTTGCTCAATGGTTCCGTGGTTTTTTCGGAAACCAAATTGGTGTGTTGGGATAATATTGAAAGTTTCCAGATATGGTGTTATGCGAGTTAGCAAGCATTTTTCAAACAATTTAGACAAACAAGATAGAAGGCTTATTGGTCTATACGATGTCGGAATTGTGTGGTCGTTTCCAGGTTTCGGTATCATTATGATGATGGATTTCTTTCATTTTTTTGGGAAATAGCGGGAGCCTTTTTTGGTTTTAGCCCTCTTATGACTTTTTCAATTTCGTTCGGCCGGAAAGTAGGTGTAGTTGGCAGAGGGGTAGCTTCTGGCTGAATTAGTGGCAGGACAAATGAATTCGAGGCAGGGTTTGGCTGAGAGACACTTTGGAGATGTGTAGCGAATGTTTCAGCTCTGTCTTTGTCGCTGCGAGCCCAGCGTCCCGAAGAGTTTCTTATCGGGGTGGTTGTTTCGATTGGGGCGCTAAGATTTTGGTAGGCCTTCCACAGAGAATACTTTGTGCTCGTTGGCGAAAGATTCTGGATGTATCTCAGCTGTGCATTTTCTTCCTGTTGGTGCAGGGCCTGGTCGAGTGATCGGGTTGCTTCCTTGAGGCGCTGCTTTGAGGCTGGTGATCTGTTTTTTTGCCAATCACGACGCGTGCGCCTCTTTTCTCGCACGAGCTGTTCGATTTGCTGATTGGATTTGTAGTATTTAATTCGGTCTACTTCCTTCCCTTGAGGAGTAGAGATTTTGGCTGCCGCCACGAGTACTTCTTCCAGAGTGCTCGTGGTGTAGTCGATGTCCGATTCCATGTTAAGCTCCGGGGCGAGATCTATGTGGGCACTCACGTACTTCTTGTATTTAAGCCAGTTCGTTCTTAGCGACGTCAGACTGAAGGGGTGATCGGTTATTTCTGGGCTTTGAAGGAGAGTTAGGAGCACAGGCGAGTGGTCTGATGATAAGTCCGAGACTGCTCTAGCACTTATTAGATTGCGAGGTATGTTTTTTGTCACCGCAAAGTCAATAAGGTCTGGGAGCTTCTGTGGGTCTGTTGGCCAGTATGTGGGGCTTCCAGGGGAAACATAGTCCAGTTTATTTCTCACATTTATAATTGCATTGTAAAATTGCCTTCCTTTGGGAGTCACTAGACGTGATCCCCAGTGCGTATGTTTGGCATTGTAGTCTCCTGCGGCTATGAAACGATCGCCAAGTGAGTTGTAGAATTCCATAAATTGTCCTTCCGAGATTGAGAAGCGAGGAGAGCAGTAAACGGCAGCGATTGAAAGGCTTCCGTTACTTGATTGGATTTGTATCGATGTAGACTGCAAGAAGTTTGTTGCAAACCTTTTGTGAAAATGGTGTTTGATGCGTTCTCTGATTAGAACTCCGGTTCCGCCGTGGGCTTTTCCATCCGGATGATCTGTGCGGTATATTGTATAGCCTCTTATTTGAAAGTTGTATTTGCTTGTTAGATGCGTTTCCACCAGTAGCATAACGTCAATATGGTTTTCGTTCAAGAATTGTGACAATTCTAGTTTATGCCGTGAGACGCCATTGGCGTTCCACATTTATATTCGTAGGGTCTGCATAGATTATTTAGACTGTTGTGCTACGAGCAGCTGTATTACCATGTTCTGATTTTGAACAAGTGTTTGCATGGTCGTTTTCATGAATGACATAAGCTCCATCATGCTTTGTTGGAGGGTAAGCATCATAGTTTCCATTTTGCTATGTGGCTGTTCTGGGGCCATTTGAGCGCTTTGTGAATTAGGCTGAACTGGATTTTCCGTTCCAGATCGTAGAGCATCGGCATAGGAGAAGCCGTTTGTGGTGTTTAGGGGGCCGAATGAGGACCTCGCAGCTTTGGCGAAGAAGACGTCTGGCGTAGTTTTTTTTGACGCCCTGTATGCATTCTGTGGATTTTGGTTGCACGTTGCGGTCGCTTGTCGCATGCGACTCTTCAAATCCTTGTACACCACACAGCCTCTATAATTTGCCGTATGGTTGCCTCCGCAGTGTCCACATTTCTTTACGGTACTGTCCTTGTTTGTAGTGCAGTGAGCGGAGTTGTGGGCGTCCCCGCAGACTACACATACAGCCCGGAGGGTGCAGTATGACCTAGTGTGTCCATACTCTTGGCAGTTAGTGCATTGCACTGGTCCGTTGCGTTTATGTGGCTCTTCAACAGTGATTCTCCGATGCAAGAGATATTGCAGCTTGTAAATCGGGTGGACTTCGTTCTTCTTGAGCAACTTGCTTTCTGGCTCGAGTTCGACCTTGAAGAGGGGTTGTGGCTTTCTTTCCTTATTTAGGATATTGATAGCGTTCTTGGCAGCGAAGCCCTTTTCTTTAAGGGCGGTTATTATTTCCGCGGCGGTTACATCGGGTTCGATTCCCTTTATAACCACTTGTAGGCCCTTGCTGCTTTTAAGCTGGTACGTGTAATATTTTTTATTGGCATTGTCCAGAAATTTTGACACGGTTCGGAAGTGCGCTTCGGTTTTAGTTTGCACTTTTGTTTCGTGTATGTTCCCTTTGATAAGTGGGACAACATAAAAGTTGTCCCCGCTTCCGATCAACGCCTCAATATGGTTGACAAGTGTATTGGAGCTTTTCTCCCTGATATAGATTGGAGGCGGCTTTGGTTTTTTTGCGGTGTCTTGCGCTGGTTGGTTTTCCTCAACCTCCTGCAGTAGGGAAAATCTGTTGCTACTGGATCTGCCTGGTTCTTTGTCGATCTTCTGGACGCGGTTTATTTTTGTTTTATTGCCTGCCGGATTACCCAGCGGGCTAAGCTTGCGCTTGATTTTAATGTAGCGCTCCATTCCGGTCTGTGTGGCCGGAGCCGCTTTGGCACTTACAGAAGTTGTTGTTTTTGTACTCACTGTGGCCGTTGGCGTCGCGGTAATTTGAATGCTCTTTGGCTTTCAGCGGTTAGTAGAGCCGCGTTGCTCTTAAGCTCGTCTTTTTCCATTTCAGTATCGCGGGTAGAAAAGTAAGCGTAGAAGACGTTTCTTTGGTTCACTGAGCTTCTACGTTCGTTTTTTTATCGTTGCTCGTAGAGTTCATTGCGTAGCACTTGTTTATTTTGGAGCGTTATGCTGCTCTCAGACCCTTCTCTCTTGCGGCTCAATGCGATCCACAAGCGCGAACGCACAGAACACAATAACAAAAGGGGAAAAAAAAGAGAACACCAAAATGCGCAAAACACTTAAGCGAATTGTGCAAAAGATAATGCACTTTCAATCGAGCGATAACTTCCACTGTGATAAGCATTCATTGCCCTAGCGATTTAGCTAACTTTTAAGTCCGTTTTAGCCAATTAAAGCGACGAAAAACGCGAATTCGCAGAGCGCCGATCGATACGCGGCTTTTCTCAAACTCGATGACTATAGATCTCTGACATAATTGATTTCTCTGTCTTTTAATGTCCTCGAAATCATTGTTATGGGGCGTCCTTCTTGAGATAGGACTGCGCCGATACCATAGGCCGAGGCGTCCGTCGTTAGATCGAACGCCTTTTTGTAATCTGGGTATCTCAGCATCACGTCGTCGGATGCCAAGATGTTTCGCAATTTCTGAAAGGCTTGTTGCTGTGTTTCAGAGAATTGTACCGGAATGTTTCGTGACCTATGCCTACTAACACTTCCGTTTTCGCCCTTTAAGATGTCCGAGATGGTTCTTGCGATTGCTGCGAAGTCCTTTATGAAACATCTATAATAGCTTGCCAGGCCGAGGAACGATCTGACTTCAAACACGTATTTTGGTTCCGGGAAGTCTTGGATGGCTTTGACCTTGTCTGGGTCGGTTGTTGCACCGCTACTGGTGACTATGAATCCCAGAAAATGTACGCTCTTTTTAAAGAAGCGCGATTTTTCTACTGAGACCCTAATGTTGGCTTCGTAAAGACTTTTTAGTACCCAATCTACATGTGTGACGTGGGATTCTTCGCTTTCTGAAAAAATAATCACATCATCCACATATACGTAACAAAATTTGCCGATTTGCTCGCGCAAAATGTCATCAATGGTCCTCTGAAATATGCTGGCTGCATTTTTCAGGCCAAAAGGGAGTCTCCGAAATTCATACTTCCCTCCGTTTACTGAAATGGAAGTTTTTTCCCGATCACGTTCCGCAAGCATGATCTGGTGGTAGCCCGATTTAAGGTCCAGTGTCGTGAAATATCTGGCCTTGCCCAAATTTCCCAATATCATAGAGATATTTGGCATGGGGTATTTTTCGGATACCGTTCTTTCGTTAAGTTTGCGAAAGTCGATTACTAGTCCCATGTTCTTGTTACCTGTTTCATCAGTGCCCTTCTTGTCTACTATCCATATTGGATTGTTGTACGGAGACACTGATTTTTGAATTATGCCATTGTTTAAAAGATTTTGAATTTCTTTATTAACAAAATCAGCCGCCCCCATGGGGCACGGGTACAGTTTGGCATAAACGGGCTCTTCATTCTCTGTTCTTATGGTTGTATGGCAGAGCCTCGTTAGGGTCCGCAAACGCCTTTTTTCTGTTCTTTAACATTTTCATGAAAGCGTCTCTAATGAAAGGGGGTGCACTAGAGCAATCTACGTTAGTAAAGTTGACATCAGCGCAGGTGTGGAAGGAAAGTTTTTCGACTTCCGTACCCCATTTGAGAATCCCAGCTTCTAAGCAAAGGGATGCTCCGGCCTGTTTTAACAGGTCGAAACCGATTATTCCGTCGAACGATGCTAAGTCTGGGAGAACAAAGAATGTGGCCGTAATGTTAAAAATTGAGACGAGGCATTTCTCCGCTATGTGAGATGTGCCATGGATTGATTGAATGCTGAAAGTGGCTTCTACTGGACGGACGCCTTTTAGCCCCTTGAAAGGCTTAATAAAGCTTTTAGAGGCGCCCGTGTCTACAAGGAATTTTTTAACATTCTCCGCTACTCTCCGTCTGAGGTAGGGTAGCAGGGAGTTTGATCTAAAAAATTTATTGCATCCGAATCGTATTCCTCAATGGCATCTTCGATTTTCGATGCTGCACTGGAGGCTACGCTGGCATAACTTTTTCCTGCCTGTTCTCCACCCTGTGAGATGTGGTTAACCCTTTGCTTATTTTGTATGTTTGTTCGGTCAGACGTAGCTGGCCTCCTACTCTGGTAAGCTGGGGCTGGGGGATGCTGTAACATCTTAGAAAAGGATGGGTCGACATCCATAGGTTCCTGTTCGGGCCTATTATTGCGCGGTTCGGAATGAACCTGCGCTTTGTGTTGCCTACTGAAGTGCGGATTTTTGTTGGTGCCAAGTTGTTGGCCTGGCTGAGAGGAGATCTTGTCCTGCTGACGTTCTTGCGTCTTGGGAGCTGGCCTACGATCTTTATCCTCCTGGCTTTTTGCAAACGTTGTTGCGAAGATGTACCTCTCATGATTGGATTCAACTTCTTGTGCCAAGGCGAGAGCCGTCGGCATGTCTTTGGGCTTCCCTGAGAAGAGCACATCTGTAAGGCTGCGTTTGAGCCCGGAGATGAACACTCGCAAAGCATCCTCTCGGAATTTGTCGCACAATACTTTGGCCATGGCTGCGTCGTAAGACATGTTGACCTTGTTTGTTAATAAGGTGAGCTTCTTCTCGACCTCATCATAATATTGTAACAAGGTTAGGTGCCCAACTCTTGCTCGATGACATGCATCGGGCGCTTATCACTGTACGTGAAGTCCAAGCGACTTATAATCGCGTCGAAGTTCAGCACAGTGCCAAACGAAGATAGCACGGCATCAGCGGGACCCCTAATGATTATGACCGCTTGGTAGTGTCGGGAGCTGCCATCAAAACGCCTGAAAATGTGATAGGCGGCTACAGCTGTTTGTCGCCAAGATACGTACGACTCTTGCGTCCCCGAAAATTCTGGCAGACATTTAACGGCATCTAAAGGCTCGTTGCATTGTTTTGTATCGTCTATCTCTATAGCTGCAAATGGTTTTATTTGAGTGGTCGGGGCTGGTTCTGACGCAGTGCTTACTGCCGCTACTCGCCCAGCCAACTCCTCAATTTGCTGCCTAAGCGCCTGCTCTGTGCGCTGGTTTACGGCGGCCTGTTCTGCAAGGGCATTGCTGACGGCGGCCTGAATAACGGACCGGAGCTGTTCGGGATCCATGTCTGTGGGGGGGGGGCTGCAACTTACGGGTGAAATTTGACCTTTTTCTTCACTCTCAGACCCCGAGTCACTTGAGTATTGCTTATTCTCCCTATATTGGAAGAACGGGGAGCTCATGTGAGGCTATAAAGAATTTTACCAATAAAGAATCCCAAATCGCTGAAAGAAAGATTCATGTCTTTGCCTTATTTATTATCTCTTTTATATCGAAGGCATAGATCGCCCACGGGCAGCTGAATTTAACTGCACGGAATTTTGCGCGCGTATGCAAAAGCGCTGCACAAACAAAACAAAGTCGGAGGGCCTTGGGATCGTATTTCCTTCGAATAAGCGGAGCAATAAAAACAAAACAATGTCTGCAGGGCAACAATGTATGCGCCGCTGCATGAATTTTTACATCAACTACACAGTGAGAAAAAAGAGTCACTGAAGTATTAGGCGAAATATCGATGCGCCGTTACACAGAAAAATTATAGGGCAAAAATTAATTTCATTACTCACTATAACTAATGTGTTTATTTTTTATTTCTTTGTTAATTAAGTCTTGTTAATTAAAACAAGTAGGAACGCTGTAGTCGAGATTTCTCGACAACGAGATACCATGTACCTCTTTTCTTTATGAACCATTTCCTTGATTTTATTTTTTTTTTTTTCAAATAATTCACAAAATGTTCGTTTGTGTGCGGCATTCCGTTGCCTAGGGAAGGGGTGGGTAAAACTTTAATTGGCCATATCTTCTATATTTATTGTCCGATCCGTACGTAATTTTGCACGTACGTGTTTGACGATCAGTGGACCTATTAGACTGAAAATTATGCCTCTAGCTTTTACCATTTCGAAGATATCGTTTTTTTTGCAAAAAAAAAAAGGGGAAAGGGGCGTGGCAAAAATCCAATAATACCATTATCTGCGTTCTTGCTAAACGAACATAATGCAAAAAGAAATAGGTCTCTACCTCTTATTTTGTGCAAGTTATGGGCTAATGTGTCGAGGAACATTCAGTTTTATGCAAATTACGAAGGCGGAAAGGGGCGTGGCAAAAATTTGAAATAAACTTGATCTGCCTGCAATAATAACACACCAAAAGCAAAAAGAACTAGACCTCTAGCTCTTACCATCTCCGAGAACGAGGTGTTCATACATACAGACAGACGGACGGACGGACAGACGGACGGACGGACAGACGGACATGGCTATATCGACTCGGCTGTTGATGCTGATCAAGAATGTATATACTTTGTGGGGTCGGAGATGTCTCCTTCTGGCTGTTACATACATTTGCACAAAGTTAATATACCATTTGTACCTTAAGGTACATGGTATAAAAAGATCTTGCAGGGAAAATTATGTGCAATATTGATATATTTTTTAAATTTTTAATATTGGGGTTGTTGGGTAAATCCACCGGACACAATAAAAAATAAACCAACTGTGGCCATCAATTTAAATACTGAGATTTTTCGTCTCGGTTCACTTTATTGGGACAGAATTTAATGCTTGTGTTTTTTGTTTTGCACCAATCCGAACTAATTATATATTTTTTTTGAAGACGTAAAAGGTTTGGCCGAAGGGCCCACTTACATTTTCTGTAAATCGTGTGTGTTGATTTTTCTTTGGCTGCGGTTTTCCCACGCCGCCGTCACTTTTCTTTAAAGTTTTCACGTCCGGTAGGGTAACTAAATACCACTAGTTGAGCGCCAATTAATATATTTCTCCCGCGAAGTCCACTCGGCGAGTATTAAACTTCTTCGCGCAGCCGTCACTGTGTGGGTAGCCGGTTGGCTGGTATCATCTATCGACGAGATATGATGATTATGATGGAAGGGTGACTGCCCTTCTGCACCTGCTGGCCTAGAGACTCAGTCAAGCTTGGTAATAATAAAGTGTCTAACGGCAGTTGCCGGAGTTATTCTGCGAACGAGCTTGTGCTCTTTATTCGGCTTCTTGAATGGAACTGACTACAGAGAATATTCTTAAGGCTAACATAAGCTCACAGCGGCCACGCAAATATGCTGTGTTTGCCGTCTGTGCACGAGCGTCCGGCCCATTGCTTGGTCGGCAGTTTGGCCGGCGCGACAGAGTTAACGTAACTATGATCAACGACTCTGGTCTTGCTGACCACAGTTAACTTACATAAAATGCTTAATACAAACAAATTTTAAATTTTTTTTGATTGCTAACATTGATTGCTAAGTGCGACAGGTAGTCCCTTTTAAATTTTTCCGGTCATATAAAAATTATTTTCCTGTGCACTTTTTTATTAGAGCAGACTTTTCGACTCTTAAATGTATAGCTGACAAATAAAACAGGTGCAAGGAAAGACAGGTACACAATTTTCATCATTGCGAATTTTCCAATGCATACAATATTGGTTAATAATAATTACAAGTCCATGCAAAGTCATAAAATTTGGGTAATTTCTTCGCAGCAGGTCAAAAAGGTTCAAGCAATAATAACATTCGGTGACGCCGAGCCTCACATTGCTTACTCGTGCCAGCAAGTATGATTCGGATACATAAGATACTAGGTCCGCATTCTCGGTCCTCACGGGTGTTTTTCCGTTATTCGTAGCATTACGACGGGCACTTGCTGCCCCGAGCAGAAGTATTTTGAAGGCTCGCCGAAAAGCACGGGACTCTCAGACATAGAGTATGAGCCGTATAGAGTAAATGGAAATACTTCCACGCGTACGAGTAAATCAAATACTGCGACCGCTGAGAGCGAATACGCGTAGTACTTCCACTCTCTTTTTGACGAATCTACTTGTAGTATGAAAAAGAGGCATTCATGCAGTTCTCTGGTGTGGATACCACCGTCGCATTCGGAAATGATGTTGTCTTCCAGCCTGAGTATGGTGCCGTGATGTGACACCGGGAAAACGGTGATCTTGCTGCAGCCGACTTAATGATAAAATGTAAAATGTTATCGGACTGTACAATTTTAACGGACGATAGGGACAAAACATCTTTAATCGCGGTCTCGGTGGGCTCTTCCATCCTCACGCCCTCTAGGTCTGCATGGTCTAGGATGCTGGGGCTAACAACATTAACCTTGCCAAGCGCCACTGCTAGTATCAAACCCTGCAGCTCCATTGCCGTCATCCTATTCCGAGTTAAAAGCATCTCGAATAAGTGGTCAGTGTCAATTTGGGACTCTTTCGCTGACCTCAGAAGTTGGCTGACGGTAGCGGAGATTTTATTGATTTGGATTTGTATTTTATTGTTAATATTAATTTGCCTATTGTTTGCATTTATTAATTGGAATTCTTGAAATTTATTATACCATGTACCTTAAGGTACAAATGGTATATTAACTTTGTGCAAATGTATGTAACAGCCAGAAGGAGACATCTCCGACCCCATAAAGTATATATATTCTTGATCAGCATCAACAGCCGAGTCGATATAGCCATGTCCGTCTGTCCGTCTGTCCGTCCGTCCGTCCGTCCGTCCGTCCGTCTGTCTGTATGTATGAACACCTCGTTCTCGGAGATGGTAAGAGCTAGAGGTCTAGTTCTTTTTGCTTTTGGTGTGTTATTATTGCAGGCAGATCAAGTTTATTTCAAATTTTTGCCACGCCTCTTTCCGCCTTCGTAATTTGCATAAAACTGTACCTTTAGCCCATAACGACACATTAGCCCATAACTTGCACAAAATAAGAGTTAGAGACCTATTTCTTTTTGCATTATGTTTGTTTAGCAATAACGCAGATAATAGTATTATTGGATTTTTGCCACGCCCCTTTCCGCCCTCGTATTTGCAAAAAAATCGATATCTCCCAAATGATAAAAGCTAGAGACTTCATTTTAAGTCTGTTAAATCTGCTGATCGTTGCATGCAACGTGCATGCAAAATTACGTTCAGATCGGACAATAAATATAGAAGATATGACCAATTAAAGTTTTACCCACCCCTTCCCACGGCAACGGCAAGAGAGGTACATGGTATCTCGTTGTCGAGGAATCTCGACTACAGCGTTTCTACTTGTTTTTTAATAATAATGGGAGCGAAAATTATGCCCAGTGGCTAGGAAGAAAGATAATAAAAAATGCAAAATTATCAGGCGAGCGATAATATAGTCATGCTCGGCGTACCTAAGGATGTCTATGTGAACCACTCTCCCCTTAATGAGGACTATGGTCCCCATGTCCGCTTCAACGGTCTTCTCTTCACATAACGGTGAGAGTTTGTTTCCTAGGCGTCTGTTGGACTTCACTAGGACTTTCTCGCCAACCTTGAATACTCTATTTTGGAGGGAAGCATTTTCCCTGTCCCGGAGCTTGTCTTGGGCGAGTTTTATCCTATCCTGTATTCCGTATTGTGGCTCATTTGATTGTGTCTGAACCATGTCAGCCGGCCTCTTATCGATGACCGAATGGATAGACTTGTTATATCTGGCTGTAGCCAGAAGGATCAGCTCTACGGTATCGCTGATGCCTTTATTGATTTTAAGGCATCTAGCAAGCTCTACCAAAGTGCTGTGGAAGCGCTCTACTTGTCCGTTGGAGACACTGTGTAGGGGCGGAGCATTCGAGTATGGCTACTGCTCGCCCACTGCTAGCGTGTGCAAATCGCAATGAATGGCGTTTACGCCTTTAGGAACTATTATGTCTGCGAGCTCCTCCAGCAATGATTCCTCGCAAGTGAAGTTAATAATATTTCCAAAGAGAATGAAGTTGCGCTTCGACGGAGAGCGTGTTTCCTCCAGAATTACCTGGTTTTGAAAGCAATTGAGGGGCTTGTCCGTGGATTGGATGGTGTGGGTTAGCGACAGCTCACTGTGAATTGTGGCCGCGCTCTAAAAGCGTTGAGTTGTTGTCTCGAGAGGGCATCTGCAACGAGGTTGGCCTTGCCAGGCATGTAATGGACTTTCGCACCACACTCGTCGATGCGTTCTTTCCACCTTTTAATTTTTGTGTTCGGATTAGAATCCGATACCGCGTAGGTCAACGGTTTTGGGTCAGTGGAGACGTTTAAATCGTTGACCCCATACAGGTAGTGACGCAGCTTCTCTAGCGCCCAAACTATGGCTAACAGCTCCCTTTCGTTGTTAGCGTAGTTAACCTCTCTGTCTTTTAAAGTCCTAGTGATCATAGTAATGGGTCGCCCCTCCTGGGAAAGCACTGCGCCAATGCCGTATGCTGAGGCATCTGTCGTTAGATCAAATGCCTTTTTATAATCGGAGTACCTGAGGATGACATCCTCGGAGGCCAGGATGTTACGCAGCTTTTCAAAAGCTAGCCGTTGCAGCTCGGTAAATTGTACCTGGATGCTTCTGGATCTGTATCTGCTGCCATTTCCAAGTTCCCCTTTTATAAGGTTCGAAATGGGCTTAGCTATTGATGCAAAATCTTTAATAAAGCACCTATAATAGCCAGCCAAGCATAATAATTTGGTGGTAGCCAGACTTCAAATCGAGCGTTTTGAAGTATTTGGCTCTGCCTAAATTCCCTAGTATCATGGAGATAATTGGCATGGGGTAGCGATCCGGTATTGTCCTCTCGTTTAACTTTCGAAAGTCTAACACCAGCCGCATTTTACGGTTGCCAGATTCGTCGGTGCCCTTTTTGTCTACTACCCATATTGGGTTATTGTAGGGGGATCTCGACTTCTGGATTATGCCGTTTTTTGGTAGGTCTTGAATTTCGCCATTGACGAAATCTGCCACTCCCATCGGGTACGGATATGGTCTGGCATAAATGGGCTTCTCATCAACTGTCCTGATGGTGGCTACCACTGACGTGTTGCAAGGTAACGGCTCATTTGGGTTCGCGAAGGCATTTTTCCTGTCGCTTAGCATCTTTGAAAATGCTTTTCTGACTAAAGGTGGAGCAGTCCACCTCAGTGAAATTTACGTTGGGGCATGATTGGAATTCTAGCTTTTCTACCTCGGAGCCCCATTTTAGGTGGCCGGAGCTAGGTCAAGTGATGCTTTTTAATAGATCAAGGCCGATGATGGCATCAAAGGAGGACAAATCTGGTAAGATGAAGAAAAAGGATACGAAGCATTTTTTTGGGATCGTGGTAACGCCATGGATAGAATGTACTGAGAATGGCGCATCTACTGGGCCTTTCAATCCTTCGTAAGGACGGATGCAATTTTTTGACGCGCCCGTGTCTATTTAAAGCTTCATTTCTCCACCTGTCTGATGACGGGTAGCAGGGACTTTCCCCTAAAAAATTAATGACGTCCGAATCGTATTCCTTAATGGCATCGTCGTCAATTTCTTGAGCCGCGCTTGAAGCTGCGGCAGAAAATTTCGCCCCGGTTTCGCCTGCGCCCTGCGCGACGTGGTTAACCCTCTGGCTTTTGTGTGGGGCAGATCGATCGGACTCAGCCGGCTTCCTGTTTTGGTATGCCGGGGCTTGGGATGGTTTAAGCATCCTGGACAGCGATGGGTCCATGTCCATGGGTTCAGGGGTGCCTCCACTGTGTGGGGCAGAGTGTACCTGCGCCTTGTGCTGCTTGGCGTAGTACGGATTTTTGCCAGCGTTTGACTGTGCATTTGCCTGCGCTGAGGTCTGCAGAGGTATTCCTGCGCCTTTGGGTGTTGTTTTCTGTCCCTGTCCTCCTGGGTTTCGGTAAATGAAGCCGCAAAGGAGTATCTTTCGTGGTTAGATTCCACTTCCTGCGCTAAAGCGAGAGCTGAAGGCATATCTTTCGGCTTTGCCGAAAAAAGGACATCCGTGAGGCTGCGCTTGTGTCCCGAGATAAATATTCGGAGTGCGTCATCCCCGAATTTGTTACATAAAACTTTTGCCGCCGAGTCTTCGTACGACATGGTGGCCTTATTGGTAAGCAAGGTGAGTTTTTTCTCGACCTCGCCATAGTATTGTAGGAGGGTCATATTTCCCTGCCTGAGAGTACCCATTTCCTGCTCGGTAACGTGAATCTCACGCTTATCACTGTACGTAAAGTCTAGTCGACTTATAATCGCGTCGAAATTTAGCACCGTGCCGAACGAGGATAGCACGGCATCGGCAGGGCCTCTTATTTTGCTCCTAATAATGATGACCGCCTGATAATGGCGCGAGCTGTTTACGTAATTCCTAAAAATGTAATATGCGGCTACTGCCGCTTGCCTCCAGGAGACATACGCATCTTGTGCTCCCGTAAATTCGGGCAGGCACTTGACGGCATCTAGGGGCTCGTCACATTTGACGCCGTCCCTAATTTCTATAGGTTCATATGCTTTGATTTGGGGAGCTTCCGCTTGGGCGGGAGCGATTTCTTTTGCTTCGATCCGTTCGGTCAGCGGGTGTATAGCCAGGCGCAATTCGTTTTGCCTACGCTGGCAACAGCATGTTGAACGGCCGCCTGTATAGTGGCCGTCATTTGTTCCATGTTGAAAGCCATGTTCGCGAATTTGGGAGCTCTAGCGTTAGCGTTTTTTGGGGTGGAAAATCTGGTCGGCCCTTCCGTCTCAGACTCACAATTACTAGAGAGTTGTCTTGTGTTCCTATATTGTTGAAAGGGATTGCTCATGTGGAGCTGTAGCTATAAAATCGCCCGAAAGAAAAAAAAAATGAATTTATGCATGCATTTATGCCGACAGAGGCAATTGGGCTGGCAAGGGGGCCGCGGGGCTGAGCTTTAGTTGCTATAGTTATGTGCGCGGGCTCGTCAAATTGCGCAATTTGCTGTGCCAAGTAGCGGCAGGGTGAGGGGTGCGCGGGGACCGAGCCCCGAAGAACCGAAGAATAAAAGCAACAAAATGCCACCTCTGCATGTGCGGCCGTATCAAATTTCTGAAAACGTGGTGGGGAAAAAAAACGGAGAAGAAAAATAGATATCCAAAACTGCTTGGCTAATACCAAAAATTGTTGTGTAACAAAAGAGACATATAAAAGCTGAATTAAATACACACAATTATATGAATTATTTCGGATCGAAAATTAAATTTTTTTGCCAGCGATTCTTTCGTCTTGGTTAAGAATTTTTATTCCGCACTTTTTGTGTTATATACATGGTGCGTTCCAAAGTAAACAGGACTTTTAACATAAAGACAGAAGAAATTGTTTTTTCGGCAAAATCAATTTATTTTATTCAAAATAGTTTCCTTCTGCGTTAATACAGCTTTTTGCACGATCCAAAAGCATGTCGAACGATTGTTTTTAGCTCCTTGCCCGGTATGGCCTCCAGTAAGCCGGTGCAAGCCCTTTAAATGGCTTGACGTCTGCATAACGCTTTCCTTTCATCGGCTAATGCATTTTTCCGAAAAGAAAGAAGTTGCACGGTGCCATATCAGGTGTATACGGGGAGTGGTTGATGGTTAAAATTTGATTTTTGGTCAAATAGTCGGTCGCAAGTGCCGCTCGATGAGACGGCGCATTAACGTGAAACAAACGCCAACTTCCATCTTCGCAATATTCGGGCCAAACACGTCAATACGGCGCCACAAACGTTTTAAAACTCCTAGGTAGAATACCGCATTAACGTTTTGGCCGGGTGGAACAAATTCTTTGTGGACAATACCCTTGGAATCATCAGCATTGTCTACACTTTTAACTTCTGCAGGCTCGATTTTTGGGTTTTATCTCGTCATCGTCATTTATGTATGTCCTCACGACCACTTTGAAAACGTTGAAACCACTCGTGCACTCTGCTACGGGATAGGCAACCATCGCCATAAACTTGTTTCATCAATTGAAACGTTTCGGTAAATTTTTTACCAATTTTAAAACAAAATTTAATGTTGGCTCTTTGATATTCGCACCGATGACAAAAACATACTGACACTTAAAACGCAATAACCTCACTTCCAATAGATGAAATGTCATGTAATTTTTACTAAAAGTCGATAAAGGATAGTAGATTGTAACGCAACAGTTAATATATAGATTGCACCACTAGAGGGCGCTATATTCAAAAAGTCCGGTTTACTTTGAAACTCACCTTGTAGTAATATTTATTTATTTATTCACACAAAAAAGAAATGCAAACAATATTGGGGCGTCAATAGTTTATAAAAATGGTTTATAAGTTTTCTATTAAGATAAAATACGTCAACGCTAAACCGTCAGCCAATTTGATAGGGGTAAGATAGAGTTGATGACGGTGTCGTCCCAGGAGAAGTTGATGATGTTGTGGACCCTGGCGGTTGCCGAGGGGTTTCTTCCTTCTTAGTAGAAGTTATGGTGGGAGTTACTAACTCCTAACCTATGTTCAATAAATGAGTTGACGGCTGTGCCGGAGTGTTGATTCGGATGTTCTTTATTTTTTGAAGCTCTGATACAAAATAAAACTTAAAGCTAACAAAATGCATTTCATAGCGGCCACGCAAATATGCAGTGTTCGCCGCTATGTATGGGCACCCAGCCAGACGCTGTGTCAGCAGTTTGGCCAGAGCGAGCTTTTAAATAACCGGACATTGACGCTGCTCGGTTAATTCCAGTTAACTTACATACACACGTGCAGTTTTCTCCGTGACGATGAGTTCATACATACAGACAGACAGGCGGAAAGACGGACATGGCTATATCGACTAGGCTGTTTATGCTGATCAAGAATATATATAGTTTATGGGGTTGGAGACGTCTCTTTCTGCCTGTTACATACATTTTCAAAAAGCTAATATACAATTTGCACCTTAAAATTAAAATTAAAGTTTGACTGTACTCATTAAGTTTCTAGCACGGCATAAGTTAACTTACACGGCATAAGTTAACTTAACTTACATACACACGTGCAGTTTTCTCCGTGACGATGAGTTCATACATACAGACAGACAGGCGGAAAGACGGACATGGCTATATCGACTAGGCTGTTTATGCTGATCAAGAATATATATAGTTTATGGGGTTGGAGACGTCTCTTTCTGCCTGTTACATACATTTTCAAAAAGCTAATATACAATTTGCACCTTAAAATTAAAATTAAAGTTTGACTGTACTCATTAAGTTTCTAGCACGGCATAAGTTTTTACTAATAAATTATATTCTTTGTTACAATTCATTTGTGTACTTGTTGAAACAATTTCAACAATTTACCGTAAAATTTGATTTCCTACCTTCAGTATTTTTTTTTTTGCGCTGTTTCCAAAAATATATATAAACCAATGGAGTTGATAGACGTACAATAATTTATTTAATAAATAGGTACATTTGAAATGTTATAAAATAGTATTGTTATATTCATTTTATAATTGTTATAATTCATAAATGTGTAAATAGACACAAAATAATATAAAAATATTGATGAACAAGTAATTAGTCAAATAAAATTTCAATAACATTACAACTTCAAAAATATTAGATCGTTTATATTATTGAGGTTAATTTCAATTAATTTCTTTTAATTACTTGATAGAATAAAAGAAATATTATTACCCCACAAAATAATTAGATCTGTACTTAAATTTGGTTATTATTTGTTCGCCGCAAATACGCTGAGGTGTTTTTTTGCCTACTGATGATGAGGTTGGAGTGAGACACGATTTTTCTATATAAAAACAAAAGTGCATTTTATAAATTATTATAGTTTAAATTGCTGTATGTTTTATTACGAACTTTATTGTAACACAAAAAAAGAAAGTTAATTTAATATGATGATATAAATATTTTAGTAAATGGTAACAATAGTAACAGTATTTAGAGTAGTAAGATATAGAAACAAGTAAGAATGATTATAGTCGAGTGTCTCGACTATAAATACCCGGTTCTCAGTTTCACTTGGTTTTTGACACAAGAGAACTGCAGCAACTCCCTTTTTTCCAACTCACACTCGATCATTACTCGCACTTTTGAGTAATTTCTTCAAAACAAGATTTACACTCTCTACTCTCTTCGCCATATCCAAATCAGAAAAAGGGCCGCTTCTGCAGCAGGTCAAAATAGCCTTTTATACCCTTTTTTCAAAAGAGTTGCTCAAATATCATTTAAAATTTGTCAACGCGTGTATTCTGTTAATGAAAAAACATAAAAAGGAGTATGAGCCATCGGTATCCTAAAATAGGACCTCCCGGGGGTGGCTTTCGTTTTGTTCTTGGGAAAACAAATCATTACAACTCACCCAGCCTCGAAACCAACTCAGTTTGGCGATTTGAACGAAAAATGAAGCAATTAAAAATTTGTTGGCGCATATACTCGCGGACACTCGTGAAAGAAACCAAAATGATTTGTTGTGATGCGTCATTGGCGAGTAACTCACTTCAAGTGTTTTTTGAAGCCCTTCAATTTATACTCGCGAGTAGAAAAGAAGACGAGTTACTTTCGAGTGTTACTCGTGCAGTTTTCTGATACCTACTTACTTTTGGGAGTAACAAATTTTCGTAATTTATTTTGTAGGTGTGTGTTTGTATGAGAATTATCTCTATGGAGAAAATTGTAATTTTTCATTCAACGCAACTCATTTTTGTCATTTTCTCGAACAAAAGTGGGCGTAACCGGCTGATTTTCGCAACACAGATAGATAATGGCCCTACCAATGTACTATTCAAAATTAGTGGCTATAGAGCTAAAATTGTGGATGTCAGTTTGTGGGGCTGCGAAGGAAGGTAGCCGATTTTTAAAATAAACTTGTGCGGAACTGGTATCCCTAGAATTAGAATGTGCAATTAGTTTTTCTCTATCTATTATAGTTTTCAAAATCTAGGCGTTCATACGCACAGACGGACTGACAGGCGGACAGACGGACATGGCTAGATGGACTCGGCAGTTGATGCTGATCAAGAATATATATACTTTATAGGGAAAATCTTCCTTGCCCCTGTTACATATTTGACATTCGCACGAATTCAATATACCCTTATTCTTTTTTAAAAGAACCGGGTATAAAAAGTATTGAGCAACGCTATGCAACACCGTTCGTTAACAGCGTTGGAGAAAGGAAATAGGGAAAGCGAGTTTTAGATCGCATTTGCATATACGCATTAGATATCACACTATATACATTTTGTCAAACAATAAATTAAAAAATTCAGTTGTACTTCTTGTGGATCTTAACGGTGAATAAAATAAAAAAATTTTTAGTTTATAAAAATTATTTTAAAAAAATATTTAAATAACTAAGCAATACATATAAACCGAAATTTTAATCTTAGTGTACGAGTTGTGACAATTCAATACTAAGATTCCATATAAACCGTATATTTATGAATTATTGTATAACAGCCTTTCCATTGAAAGATACCATTGCGTTTTTTATGGTTCATACTAACAAATCACGAGAAAACAGGCGAACCATCATGGATGGTGGCTATTTCAATGGAGAGGGGAAGGATATTATTACCCCAAGCGCGTTAATAAAAATTAATCTGATTTTTTGATTGTCACACCTTGTATGTAATCACTGCAGACAACATGTTTGCCTGTGTTTTACGTACCATCTTTCTAAGATTCCATAACCACATGTTTTAACATGTTTAACTTATTTGCGTTGACTGTCCCGAATGTTTTATTTCATTAATTTCAGAAGGTTCTTTATGCGGACTTTTGGCGCAAATTTCAAAGTCATGAGTGCAATTCCTAATGATGTCCATTCGACCCATTTTCTTTATAGCGTCGAGTATCATGTTTTCATTAAAAATAGCATCTTGCTGTAGCCATAGATTAAGCATTATTATGCCCTGATGTGCAAAGTCGTCACTAGGAAATTTTGCTTTGACAAGGTCGATGTCGGTCTCGGGTACACCCAATTCATGTGCTAGCTGCGGCCAGTCGCTACCTAAATGTGTACATATATCTGCTAACCTTATACCGGTTTTTTGCAACAGTTCTTTGCCTTCTAAATTCTTATTTTTTGGACTGATATTTTCATAAGATATTTTGAATTCCCTTCTTTTTATGTCCGTCTGAACCGTATCCTCTTGATTTAAGTGAGTGCATAGCGGTAATAAATTGGCGGTGGTTCCTGTTTCGGCTAAGACATTTAGGGCACAAAGTGGATTGGCGGTGGTTCCTGTTTCGGCTAAGACATTTAGGGCACAAAGTGGAATTAGAGGCACTTCCCCAGGACGCACTTTTGGTTCGGTCATGAAAAATATTCGACCATTTGGTTGATCGGGGTCCTTTATATGAGCAATAAATGAAAGACGGTTTTCAAAAAATGGTTGAAACTTAATATTCAGTTGTTCGCCGGATTTTAAAACTGGAACCAAGTTACCGGCAAATTCCAAGTAAATTGTTTGGTCCTGTAATACCTCGATATCTCGACTCTTGGCAACTTCTGTAAAATATTCCTGCTGTTCTAATGTTTTGTCCTCCTTGTCGTCTGTCATACAGAAGACCGAAAATTTTGCTTCCGTATAAGATAAGCGTTTTGAAAACACTACAAACTTAACAGAAAAAGGGACTTTTGCTAAATGTGTATACAGTTCAGTAGCCATTCGCCCTGCGTCGACAATGTTTCGACAATCCATTAACCAAAAACGTGCGGATACCGTAGTTGTAAAAGTAATACTTTCTTTAGTAAATGAAAGCGGAGTTGATCCAGTAACATCCTCCCAAGCTGCACGTGTTTGACCACCAGTTATTGAACACAATAGTCTCAGCGTAGACGGATTCGCTTTTCCATTGTCAAAACATTCATTTACCATACTCTTCATCGAAGCTTTAGGTACAGGAATACTAAGTGTTATTGCCTTGTGAAATTTTCGTCGACGCGGTTCCACGGTTACTATTGGTGATACAGCCACACCTTGGCCAAGCAGCTTGGATGATCCAACTAGATCCACTGGTTGTGCCTGAAGACCGACTCGAATTTTCTTAGTCAAGGCGTGAGGGGGAAATATAGCTTGAACCTGAGGTACCGCCAAAGAAGAAACGGTTCCACCATCCGGTCCAATCGCATGGATCTCCTGTCGTATACGTGAAACAACAGCGAAAAAATGCGGAACACTCTGAGTAACTATGCGAACAATGCAATTTGAAATGAAGTCATCGACCCCATCAGAGTCCTTATCAATCCCACATCTATTAACAGCAATGAAGTTGTCGCTCTCATATAAATTATGTTCCCTCCAACTTTCTCCGTTATCTGATCGCAGTATAATAATTTCTCGTTCATTTCCTCTTAAAGTGCCGAAGTGGGGAACCTCTAAAGTTATGGGACTAGAGAATATTTGTATTATTTTAAAACAATAATCAATATATTTTAAAATACCATTACCTTAAAAACACTCCTGCCACTGGGGACATTTCCAAAATACGACTAACCAATGCTTCGCCCTCCATTAAAGGTGGAGGGTTAGATACCCTATGCGGTTTAACATATCGACAAGTTATACGCGTGGGTTCTGCGCATGCTCTTGGAGGGACGATAATACGCACGCCGCTGTGGCGATAGCCACGCATAGATCCACCTCGAGCATCCACCAAAAATGATACCAGAAATCTGAAAAATTAAAACGGTTGAAACAGATAACACTTTGGCACTATTATTATATAAATATCCGTTTTAGAGGCGGGAGATTTTTAGATTGAACTATTATTAAATAATTATATTTTGTTTTCCCTATCGCATAATTTCCAGGATATGAGTGTATGGGATAACATTTTGAGCACCACAGAATTCCAGGATTTACTACGCAGTCTAAAACTTTCATTTCATTTTTTTTTTTTTTTTATATATATATTTTTATTTGTAATCTATCCTTAGGATAATAAACAAATAAACAAATATACATATAAGGGTTTCAATTCTAACTTATTTTACTATTTACACGTTTTACTTATTCTATAATCTATGAGGTAGGTCGAGTACGTGGAAACGTTTAAGACGTCTCGTTTCTCTGTTATTGTCTAGCAAGTTGATGGCTAAATTATTTTCATGGGAATTCAATCTGTTTATGTATCTTTTACTTAATCTTTTAACTTTATCTCTAATAAAAGGAATTTGGAGATCTTTATGTATTTCGAAATTGCTAATATACCAAGGAGCCCCTGTGATGTTTCGGAGAGTCATGTTTTGGTACCTTTGTAGGATTTCAATGTAGGAGGTACTGCAGTTCCCCAGAGTTGAATAGCGTATGTCCATACCGGCTTTAAAACTGCTTTGTAAAGCCGCACCTTGTTCTCTAGGCTCAGCTCCGACTTTCTGCCCATTAGCCAATACATTTTTCTATTTTTTGTTTTAAGCTGCATTTGCTTAGCTTTTATATGGGCTTTCCATGTCAGTCTTCGATCTAAATGAACTCCTAGGTATTTAACACTTTCGCATTCTGGGATGTTCACACCACCCAGTTTCACCGGAGGACATTTATCTCTTCTTAAGGCAAATGTTATTTGTATTGACTTTTGAGTGTTGGCAACTATCTTCCATCTGTTTAGCCAGTTTTATATTAAATGGAGCTGTTCCTGTAAGCGCTGGGATGCCTCAGCTGGATTTATGCTTTTTGATAATAGCGCAGTGTCATCAGCATATGTTGCTACTAAAATGTTGTCCATAACAGGAAGATCAGCCGTAAAAATTGTGTATAGAACGGGGCCTAAAACACTTCCTTGAGGTACTCCGGCATTTACGTCATATAGTATTGATGATTCATCCTGCTGTTGAACGTAGAAACTGCGATTTGTCAAATATGATTTCATCAGGAGATAATATGGTGCAGGAAGCCATTTCTTTATTTTATAGAGGACGCCAGGATGCCAGACCTTGTCAAATGCTTGTTGAACATCAAGAAATACTGCAGCACAATATTCTTTCTGTTCAAACGCACTGATTATTGTCTGCGCCACTCGGTGACATTGTTCGGTCGTTCCATGCCCTCTTCTAAACCCAAATTGATGTTCGGGTATGATGTTGAGAACGTCCAGTACCGGTAACAATCTTTTCAAAAGTATCTTTTCAAATACTTTAGAGAAAGTCACCAGCAAGCTAATCTGACAGTATGATGAAGTCAATTGTTCCGGTTTATTCGGCTTAGGTATCATAATTACCTCAGCACATTTTCATTGGCTGGGGTAGTGGTCAAGTCTCAGTATGACATTATAAATATGAGTTAATAAGGTGATACACTTCGGAGGTAGATTTATCACAGTAATGCCATCAATTTTGTCAAATCCTGGCGATTTTTAAGGATTCACGCATCTTATTTCGGCCTGAACCTCAGAATATGAGATAAGCCGAATTGGCAGACTCATTTAACATGATGCATCCAAAAACTCTTGACCTCCTCTTCTGTTTCTACATCTCATATGATGAAGTCAACTGTTCCGGTTTATTCGGCTTAGGTATCATAATTACCTCAGCACATTTTCATTGGCTGGGGTAGTGGTCAAGTCTCAGTATGGCATTATAAATATGAGTTAATAAGGTAATACACTTCGGAGGTAGATTTATCAAAGTAATGCCATCAATTTTGTCAAATCCTGGCGATTTTTAAGGCTTCACGCATCTTATTTCGGCCTGAACCTCAGAATATGAGATAAGCCGAATTGCCAGACTCATTTAACATGATCCATCCAAAAACTCATGACCTCCTCTTCTGTTTCTACATCAATAATGGGATTTGGTTGGAAAGCAAGATGTAAGTGCTGCCCAAATGCTTCTGCTTTTTCTTTGTTGTTCCTGCAACGATTTCCAATGTTGTCTTTAATTGTGGTGTTCCTTTTGGAGGGTCTTTTTAAGTAGGCTGTAGCTTTCCATAAACTGTGCTCCAAGTCACTAGTGAAAGGATTAAGGTTTTTTAAATAATCTGCTGTGGCTTCATTTCGCATTTCCCTTAGTTTTCTATTTAGGTTCCTAGCTGCATTATTGAAATTAGTTTTATCAGATGGGCATCGGCTTGTTTGCCATGTTTTTCTTAGTGTCCTTTTATTTCTAATAAGCTGTCTAAGCTCTATGGAAATATAGGACTGCGTAGGTGGATTTTTTGTTGATTGTGGTGTAAACAGGAATTCACCCTCATGTATTACCTGAGTGAGTTTTTCAACTGCAGAGTCAATTTCATCTCCAGATTTTAGCGATACATCCAGACAGACATGATTTTCGAGCCAGTTTTTAAAAGCAGTTATGTTTGTATTTTCTGTATGGTTTCTAATTCTGTATGGTTTCTCTTTCATCAATACAGTTGATCCATATGTTACTATTAGCGGTGAATGATCAGAGCTCAACTCTAAGTTTTCTTCAATATGTAAATGATGCGAATGACTTCATAGAAAAATATGATTTTTATAGAAAAATGATTTTTTATTAAAATTTGTCTCAGATATTAAGTTAATATCATTCGACTTGATAAAAAGATTTATTTCGTTGTGGCGGTTGGAAAGCCCATTGGCATTCCATATGGCAATGCGAAAGTCTACTTGCATAATTTATTGACAAGCAACATTATCATATTTAATAGATTATTTGTTAATTCTGATTGCTTTTCTAATAATTTTTCAATTCTTTCTAAAGATTTATTTTCTCTAGTTTTTGAGTTATCTTCTAATACCTGGGCATATGAGGGAACATTATTGTTTGTGTATTCATGGTGTACTCTTTCGCGGGGATTCGTGAAGTTTATCGGGGGTTTGTTCTGGGGCTGATTTTTGTTATTATTGGCATATGACACTTTTCTTGATATTAGCTCTTTATAAATTTTGCAGCCTTTATAGCTTGCAGCGTGATTCTCCAAGCAGTTTGCACATTTGGCTGGCAGTTCCCTGTCTTTAGGGCAGGTTATGCTAGGATCCTGTAAGGAACATTTCACACATCTGTATTTTTTATTGCAATAAGATTTAGTATGACCAAATTCCTGGCAACGAAAGCATTGCACTATATCACTCACTTTTCTTGGAGGCTCAATTTTAATAATAGCGTTTTAAATATGCTTAAGTTTATATATGTCAGAGTTAGTGTTTGGCTCCAGGTCGACGAAAGTTTAAGGGCTCCTTAGTAATTCTGCTCTTTATGTTACTAATACTTCTCACCTTGTGACCTTGAGATTCTATTTCTGACTTTATGCTTTCAATTGGTGTAGAAAAGTGAATATCTTTGACAACAACTCTAAAAGATCTCTCCTGCTTTAATTGAAAGGTATGAAATTTAGCATTATCGATTCTTAGTGATCTAATGAGGTTTCTATATTTTTCAACTTCTTTTACCATAATTCTAACTTTCACTTTCTTTTTTAAAAATTAATTTTTGACTACCAATTAGTTTTTTATTAGTTTATTATTAAGTGTAGATTCTGTACAGCAAATAAAATTAGTCAAACCTCAAGACCAACTAACACATCGTATTTGAAATACGATGTGTTAGTTGGTCTTGGCCAAAGCTTCGGCGTAATGTTCGACGCTGATAAATTTCAAATTTACAAAACGAAAATGATAGAAATGGTCACTTTAACTGATTATGAGGATTTTATAAGTTCTGATACAGATTTAGTTGATTCCGATAAAATTGTCTTAACAAATATCCTAAAATGCTACTCCGATTGGTTTATTAGCGGAATACCAAAAACTCAAGTCTCAACATGGCTATTGGAAATTAAGTTAATAGGTCCACAAAAGACGAGTTTTTGCAACGACGTCCCTATAGGCTTGGCAAGAAAGAAAAAAACTGGTGCGTTGTAAAATCGATGAATTGTTAAAAGCATATGTATATTATCCGTCCAAGTTGCTCACCTTTTGCCAGCCCAATGATGTTAGTAAAAAAGAACAAGTAGAAACGCTGTAGTCGAGATTCCTCGACAACGAGATACCATGTACCTCTCTTGCCGTTGCCGTGGGAAGTGGTGGGTAAAACTTTCATTGGTCATATCTTCTATATTTATTGTCTGATCTGAACGTAATTTTGCATGCACGTGTTTGACGATCAGCAGACTGAGCAGACTTAAAACTAAGTCTAACTTTTACCATTTTGGAGATATAGATTTTTTTGCGAATACGAGGGCGGAAAGGGGCGTGGCAAAAATCTGGAAATGACATTATCTGCATAATAGTTAAACGGTCCTAATGCAAAGAGAAACAGGTCTCTAGCTCTTATTTTGTGCAAGTTATCGAAGAAATTACAGTTTTATGCAAATAACGAAGGCGAAAAGGGGCGTGGCAAAAATTTGAAATAAACTCGACTTGCGTACACATATTACGGACCTAAAGCAAAAAGAATTACACCTCTAGCTCTTACCATCTCCGAGAATGACGTGTTCTTACATACAGACGGACAGACGGACGAACGGACGAACGGACGGACGGACAGACGGACATGGCTAGATCGACTCGGCTGTTGATACTGATCAAGAATATATATACTTTATAGGGTCGGAAACGCTTCCTTCTCCCTGTTACATACTTTGCACAAACTTAATATACCATTTGTACCTTAAGGTACATGGTATAAAAAGAGCTTCAGGGCAGCAGGGTGGACCCGAAGCCTACAAAATACAACAAAAGAAGTACAGGAGATCATCAAGCTTGCCAAAAAAAGCAAGAGATCATCTTGTATGGGACGATCACAAGATCAGGCTGAGAGACTTCAAAAGACTAAAAGAGGCTCGTGGCAAACCTTCTGCTTTGCTATAGAGAAGACATCGAAAGCCACAAGGTTAAGAAAGCTTAGTAGCTCGTAGCCAGCTAGTGCTGGGAAACAGATGGTTTGAAGCCAATTAAGGACGGCAGAGGGTAGATGGACGGAGGACAGCGAAGGAATCTTTAGAACACTTCTGGATCTCACCATGGTTAAGAAACATATTTATAGGGTGCTTGATATACAGCCACGTGCCAGGGACTTGGTGAACGGCAAGACTGGTATTTCTGCCTAAAGCAGGCAAATGCTCCCATGTCCTTGCTAAGGACTACAGGCCAAGAAGCTTAATATCATTGACCCTAAAAACACTAAAAAAGCTGTTGGAACTCCACATCAGAACCGCAACACGCACGCTGATGGAGGCAAACCAACATGCCGTAAACACCTGGATCCAAAATCTGCTGAGCTGCAGACGGATACAGGTGGAATGCGGAACCACTACCAAAACTAAGGAAGCGAAATGAGGAACACCGCAAGGAGCTGCACGGTCGCCCCTGTAATGAAACATCGTGGTTAATGATATCCTGACGATACAAAAACGGAAAGCCTCAAAGATAACCGCCTACGCAGATAACATAGGCTAATTATCGTTGGAAAATGTACACCGACAATCAACTCAGTCATGGACAACACTCTTAAAGAAGTGCTACAATGGACAAAGTGCTACAGTGGACTATACTGCACTTTTCTCTATTATCTCCAACTCTAATCATAACAACCTTAAAACCCTTATACGAATACACCTATCACAACAACATCATAACTAGTTTCCTCGTATCTTTCCTTCGTTACACTCGGATCTATCCTCCCCACTCGAGCCATTGCATGTTATGCAACGGGATCGCGCGAAAAAAATAAAGATTCAGTTACGTCGGTGAACGCAAAATAAGCTACATTTCTCTTATTACTACTTGCAAGTTTTTCTGCTTTAAGTTGTAAGTAGGGGGATTATAATTTTTCTTGATCCCCATTAAGTATTTCAAACAAAGCATATATTGTATATATGCACTTACTTTATGGGGTCGAAAAATATTTATTCAACCTGTTACATAAATTCGCAGAAATACTATACTTGTTTTCCTACGAGAAGAGCTTATAATTATTTTAAATCTATTAATTACCCTAAATGAACTGGTGGGCGAAAAATTGGCACGTTGTCTGTCCGTTCCGTGATGGATGAATTCAAAGGAAGAATGTCGTCCTTGAGTATTTGATCTAGTTAAAAAATGTACAAATATTAAAATAAAATATTAATATTAATTTATTTCTATATTTATGGAAAATTAGAAAAAAACAAATCTTATATATTAACCAATCAATAATAATACTTACCATTTTCAAACCTCTGCGGAGTCTGTTCATGTTCGGGATTTGTCGTATCAAAGCTTTGATGGTCATGACTGTAATGGTCTGTAGCCAAATATTTGTAATGGTTGTGGTCCAAAAGATCATCCCCAGTTTCATCTTCGGAATCGGAAAGCAAAGTCTCGTGCATGATCTCTGGTAACATTACTTTATACTTTTCTTGAAGGATTCCAGAACCGGCATTGACAATAGACGTATGTGTAACAACTTTCAGAGTCTCTACTGCAGTTACATATCCCAAATTGCTGGCAATATTAAGAGCAGTCCTACCATCCTATAATCAAAGCGTTTAAAGTTTAAGTCTTGAAGTTTGTCATAATATATCATAATATATAATATATCACTTACAATGGTTAAAGCATCTGGATTCGCTTTGTGGCGTAGTAGAAGGTTTATAATCATGATATGACCTTGCTGCGCAGCTTGATGAAGTGCAGTATACCCAATATTGGTAGAAATTTCAATGTCAGCATCATTTTCAAGCAGAAATTTTACTAGGTTAAGGTGTCCGTAATGAGCAGCAATGTGAAGTGGAGTGTAGCCATTTTTGGTGCGCTCCGAAATCTTTGCGCCATGTTGTAATAGAATTTGCAAAACCTTTAAATGACCCTCTTGAGCAGCCAAATGTAGAGGTGTCAACCCATTTTTAGCAGACGTATTTTCGGCGCCATAATGAAGAAGTAATTTTACCATATCAGTATGTCCCTCTAGTGCTGCCAAGTGCATGGGAGAGTAGCCACTTTTGCTAATAGTGGCCACATTTGCCCCATATTGCAAAAGATTCTGAGCTACCTCCAAACTGTTTTTTTTTGCCGCAATATGAAGAGCACAATGTCCATTACGAGCGCATATATTTGGCGATGCTCCCTTTTTTAAAAGATCTTCGACTATTAAATTATGACCGTAATGGGTTGCAACATGCAAAGGGGTAACATCATTTTTTCCCAAACAATCAATAGAAGCTTCATGTTCTAATAGTAGTGTCACTAATTTATGTTTGCCATATTTACTAGCCAAATGTAACGGAGTAAATCCTTTTTTTGTAACGGAATCTAGTATCGAACCGTATTCTATAAGCAGTTGTGCTACTTCATCCTGGCCCTCTTTAGCAGCAAAATGTAGCGCGGTGTATTTGTCCTTAGTTTCAGCATTTATAGAAGCTCCATGTTGGACCAATAACCTTATAATATCCATATTACCTAGTCGCGAGGTTACATGCAAGGGAGTTTGGCCTTCGCGTGCAATTACATCGACTTTGGCTCCGTTTCGAAGTAAAATTCGAATAATGTCCGTCTACCAGGGTAAAAAGGAATTTACCGTTTTCATTTTAGGGAGTATTATTATTGTTACCTGGTTGGCTCGAGCCGCTAAATGCAATGGAGTTTCACCGCGAATCGTTTGTATATCTGGGTTAGCTTCTTGTTGTAGCAATAATATTACAATATTCATGCATCCTGCAATATACAATCGCCTGATTAACATTTTATTTTAATTTTTTACGAGGTGTTCATCGAACAGTTTATTAAAGGAAGTAAAAGTGATTAAATCCGAGTGACTCGACTACAAATTTCCGATATTTCGCGAACCTCTGGTACGCGACATGAAACGGGGTTAAACATTAATTGAAGCAAAACTGGGTTAAAGAACATATTTGCTCAAATCCATGGAGTCAATAAATATATGTAACTATTTTGTTTATTTTCATGCTTTTTTCCACAAATTCTTAATATGAGAACTTACCCATAAAGCTAGCAACATGCAAAGGTGTTAAACCAGATTCCGTGGTAGCGCCAATATTCGATCCATGTTTAACAAGTACTTCGACTACCTTAATCCGATTTTTCTTGCAAGCAATATGAAGGGGGGTGAAACCATTGAGGGCACGGGCGTTTGGATTGGCTCCAAAGTCAAGCAAAAGTTTTGCCACTTTTACATGGCCGCAATGCGCCGCTACATGAAGAGCTGTCAAATAATCGATGGTAACTTCGTCCACTGGAGCCTTGGTGTGTAATAATATACGAGCAGCTTCTTCGTGTTCTCCCTGTGCCGCCATATGAAGCGCCGATAAACCATTTTTTGTTTTAGTCATTATTGGAGCATTGTGTTGCACCAAGAGCTCAATGACATCAATGTGTCCAGAGCGAGCGGCGCAGTGCAAGGGAGTCAAGCCATCCCTAGTTGCAGCATCTATGCGACCACCACGAGATAACAATAAACTGCAAACTGAAGATTTCCCCCACTTACACGCCACATGTAGAGGCGAAATATTGTGTTTGGCTACGAAGTTAACATCAGCTCCGCTATCCAAAAGCAAAGAAGCAATGTCTACGTTTCCATAATGTGCAGCAATATGTAATGGTGTGAATCCTGATTTGGAAACAATGTCAGCGTTTTGATCATGATGTAATATTAGTGTAGCGCCGTTTACATCGTTCTTTTTGGCAGCAATATGAAGAGCTGGAAGACGGACCTTGCCGCGGGTATCGTTTTCAAGGAGAACAGCTACTACTTTTTCATGACCCTGTTGCATTGCCACCGCTAAAGGAGTGAAACCGTCTTCAGTGGCCAACGATGGATTGGCTCCATTTTCCAATAGCATTCGACAACAATTGTCATGATTTTCTTGCGCTGCCATATATAAGGGTGTAAAACCATTTAGAGATTGCACATTTACATTTGCACCACACTGAATAAGCTGTCGTATAACTTCATGTTGTCCGGCTAGACAAGCTATATGCAAAGCAGTATTTCCTTTTTTTGTGGCGTTGTCTACCTTTATTCCTTTTCTTAGTAATTCAGAGCAAATATCAACATAGCCGTCTTTTGCAGCTAGATGTAATGCATTCAAACCGTTCTAAAAGCAAATAAATTAATTTTAAATATAAATAACCACAGTTCATGGAACTTACCGCATTGGAGCTATTTATGTCTGATATTTCTCCACTCGCTAAAAAATCAAATACCCTTTTGATATCTCCGCTGCGCGCAGCTCGTAAAAATGATATAGTAGAATCAGCCTATTAATAGATAAGTTTATTGCCATTTTAATAAATTGTCCATACATGCTATAGGGTTTAATTATGAAAATATGTGATGGCACAAAAGTCATTCAGTTTATTAAAGTAATAGTTAATAATCAGAGTTCCATATAAATCTAATAAGGGACCAGTTGATCTTTGTGGTATTTTTTCCATGTAAATATACCAGGTTCTTAAAATGAACAGAGTATATTGAATTCGTACGAATATATGTAAAAGAGAGAAAGAAAAGCAGGCCAGGACGGTTGGAAAGCTAATACTACAAAAAACAAGTAGAAACGCTGTAGTCGAGATTCCTCGACAACGAGATACCATGTACCTCTCTTGCCGTTGCCTAGGGAAGGGGTGGGTAAAACTTTAATTGGCCATATCTTCTATATTTATTGTCCGATCCGTACGTAATTTTGCACGCACGTGTTTGACGATCAGTGGACTTATTGGACTGAAAATTATTCCTCTAGCTTTTACCATTTCGAAGATATCGATTTTTTTGCAAATACGAGGGGGGAAAGGGGCGTGGCAAAAATCCAAAAATAACATTATCTGCGCAATAGTTAAACGGACATATTGCAAAAAGAAATAGGTCTCTAGCTCTTATTTTGTCAAAGTTATCGAAGAAAATGCAAATACAGTTTTATGCAAATTACGAAGGCGGAAAGGGGCGTGGCAAAAATTTGAAATAAACTCGACCTGCGTACACATATAACGGACCCAAAGCAAAAAGAATTACACCTCTAGCTCTTACCGTTTCCGAGAACGACGTGTTCATACATACAGACGGACGGACGGACAGACGGACATGGCTATATCGACTCGGCTGTTGACGCTGATCAAGAATATATATACTTTATAGGGTCGGAAACGCTTCCTTCTCCCTGTTACATACTTTGCACAAACTTAATATACCATTTGTACCTTAAGGTACATGGTATAAAAAGACCGGTTACCGAGAGGTACCACAGGACACCACCTCGGTCTTTATAAGGCTTAACATGACCTTTGTACAAGCGTTCCAGAAATCATAAAAACTATCTCGCTTAAAAAGGATCTACAGTGCAGCATGGCGGACACAAAGCTTACAAACAATTCAAGTAGAGAAGTACAGGAGATCTTCTTTGCAAAAAAGCAGAAGGTGATCATGTATGGAATCAGGCTGGATCAGGCTGAGGGGCTTCAAAAAAGAAGTTCGCCAGGCCAAAAGAAGCTCGTGACAAACCTCTGCTCCGGTAAAGTCGACTTTCGAAATAGAATACTTCTGGGATAAAGTCACGCTTGAGATAAAGTCACGTGCCAGGGACTGATTTCCTTCCTAAGGACTACAGGGCAAAAGGCTTAACATTATTCACCCTAAAAACACTAGAAAAGCTGTTGGAGCTTCAGATCAGAAACGCAACATGCACGCCAATGGAGGCGAACCAATATGGCAAATATGTGAAAACCGCGCTACACTCACTGGTAGCAACCACTGCTCAACCGAGGTTGTGCACTAGGAGGATTCCTAGACATATCAATAGCATTCAATAACGTATCAACGGCGAAAATAATGAAAAGCCTAAGAGCTGCAATTCCCCAAGTATCCTGAGGGTAATCTGCTGAGCTGCAGACGGATACAGGCGGAATGGAAATCCACTACCATAACCAGGGAATTGAAAAGAGGAACACCGCAAGGAGGTGTACTGGGCAGCAGTGATGTCCAAAACAAAATCGGAAAGCCCTGTAGCTTACCGCCTATGCAGATAATATACGCATCATTATAAAAATGTCCATCGAAAATCAGCTCGGTCATCGACAACATTCTTAAAGAAATTTCCATAAACATTTATCCGAAAGGTTCAAAGATAGACGAAGGAGTAGGGGAGGCAGTATACTGTAGTAACCCCCCATATCGTTTTCACTATTCTGAAGGTTACACATCTCAAACACCTATGGTAAAAACTAAGGACACAATCAATATATGTACGTCAGACCAACAGTGTTGAATTGGTTAAATTGTATCACATAACATTGGAACAAATAATATGGCTTTTGGCAGCAGTTTTTAAACTAGATTTCCACCAATTGAGAGTGTCACTAAGATATCCATAAGAGATAGGAATAACAGATAATGCAAATACATTTTTCGTCCATCCGTTAACGGCATCGAATCACACTCAGTAAAAAATCTTTGCGCTCTGAAGCTATAATTCTGAACTTATAATAACAGATAATGCAAATACATTCTTCGTCCATCCGTAAACGGCTTCGAATCACACTAAGTAAAAAATCTTTGCGCTCTGAAGCTATAATTCTGAACTTATAATATTTCACTCAGATGAAGTTACAAAAGCCATTAAAAGATAGGTTCTAAAGCAATTTCCAACTGTTCCATTTCACTTGAATATTTAACAGCATGATGAAAGGAAGAATGGGAGACATCTAGCATTACATTGTTAAAAATATAAACATCATTGTTGAATACATACTTCACCCAGTTTTGTATCTTGAATCTTTAGGTATATTACCATGGTTCGAATGGATGTAACAGGCAAAAGGAGACGTCTCCAAAATACCTACATGCCTTGGATCGCTACATACAAATTAAACGTAAAATGAATCCACAACATTCTATGGTTGGTAATAATCCATAAAATCAGCTGTGTTAATAAGGGAACCGACATCCTTGTAAATTCGAACAACAACAACAGATATGCACATATTGACTATATCCGACTCATAAAAAGAAATCCATAGAAAACCAAACCTCTACTCATCTACATCATGGACAAATTTTCTATGCACTCCTTAAATTAAAGATATTCAACCAGTTGTTGAGTCATTCAAGCCATAAGGCAACACAACTCTACTGTCAAACACATTATTAATATATTGAACATAGATAACCTGCAACCTTTCTTTAAGGTCGAACTAGAGCCAGAGATTTGAAAATTGCGAAGTGCATCCGATCTACAAGCTGCAATTCCTGCTGCACCGATGTGGAACAACCCCACAAGTGGAATATGCCAATTCAATGACCCCCAAATCTGGAAGGAATTGTAAATAATTTTCTTTTCAAAAAAATTTAAAAATTGGAGGCGGGAAACTACAGATGTATCTCAAAGTTATCCGAAGCGTTTAGAAAAATGTAGATAATTAATATCTCCTTAGCATGGTGTTATACTCGTATTACCACCACCAATCTCTTGGAACTGACTTCCTTTGTAATTAACGTTTTCAAGATGAATATCATTTACGCCGACTTCAACAAGGTAAACTTATCTCTCCTCCTATGTAAACTAGATTTATTCGGTTTCAACTAAGTTTTCTTTGTTGGATTCGTAGCTACCTGACAACTAGGACGCAGCGGGTTTGGATTAAAAACCCGTCACGATACTAGACTTCGGTCCGCACTTGTTCATGCTTAATTTACCCACCATAAATCATATATGGTTATCAAAGCCAGTGGTGTACTTAAATTTGTTAATATATTGACGAAGAAGTTCAATAACACATACTTTACAGAAACTATATATATATCATTAGTTTGTACGATTTCTGTCTGTAAACCCCAATATGGAGTTCACCAAGACAGCATTTAATCGGTGCAAAAAAAACATCCCTTGTGGACAGCTCACCCACACCTAAGTCCCTCGAGCGAAACAGTCACTCCTATCAGAAACTTCATTATGGATTGGCCCCGTGCGAATTCATTCGCTGAGCACCTGTATTTCAGCCGAACCCAGCAAACGAACTCGTTCACTCTACCTATCACTGCAGCTACGATAGACCCAATAATATTCCAGCCCAATGAGATTGCAAAAATCATAAAACCTAAAAAGGCCTTGGGTGTAGATCTAATAATTCCAGCACTATGGATTAACCTGTCATAAAGGCTAATTGTAAACTCTACAACGGAATTACTAAACTTTACTATTTTCTAAGGTGTTGGAAAAAACCCATTATTATAATGATTCCAAAACCTGGTAAAGACAAAAGATTCCCATCATATAGACTAGCGGTGGGCACAGTTTTTTAAATTGGGAGCCGGGAAAAAAAGAACGAAATAACTTACTTCGGCGTTCACCTGGATAGACACCTCGTTGATATAATTATATGCGACGAATAGACTGGGGGATTAATCCCGTTACGCAATTAGACGATAAACTAATACATAATACATTTGCACATTTGCGACTGAACCTTCCCTGCAGTCTTGAAAGTGTGAACGTTTTGGAACTTTCTGTGTGGGCTAGACTGACACACTGGGGATTGACCTCAATAGCGTCTAACTTACGGTATCGCTTCAGAAAGAAAGCGTTTATCTCAGCCCACGTTGATGTCTGTTTTTTTTTTTTTTTGATGGGCTGCTTCCAGAGGTATAGGATAATTTTTAGTATTCTGGTAGAGCACAATATAGCCAATTCTTCGTGTTGATCTTGTAGAGGTTTAAGACAGTCAAACACCCGTGGATGGTGCTTTGCAGATCCTTAATAGCAGCTCCCGTTTCTTGAGTGATTGGATTTAACCCAAGAGCAGTTTGATTTGGCTGTTAACCAGCAGCCTGCGGTTCTCGAAGCGCAGTGTATGCTCTGCCCCTCTAACAGAAACTTATTTTCGCTGAGTGGAAACCTCGACACTATGCCGTGGGCCTGACCGCTACACTAACGCGAAAATACGCTCTCTGCGATGAAAATCGCTAATGTTAATTAATCAATAAAAAACATAATACTTAAAACTCTAAATCAGAGCTTGCAAATAACTGTCGACCGTTTTTACTCTTGCGCTCTCTTTGTGAACAAGAGACTTTAGCTGTCTTTATTTATGGTTGAGCGATTTTTGATGAGCTCTTTGTATATCGGCCTTTCAATGAGCGTATGAGTGAGTGCGTAACGAGCTGAACGAGAAATGGTCGCACACTGAGAGTCGACAAAAGACCGATTGGTCGAAAAACTCAACGCAAACGGGTTTCTACACTTAGAAAAAAGTTTGTGCCTTGCGAAATGTTTTTTGGATTTTAGTTTAGTAAATGTATTTGTTTCTGACGAAGACACAGATAACATAGATCTCAAAATTACAACAAACAGGACCCAATACATCCAATACATACGTAAAATACCGTTTTCCCCACGGAACATGACGAAACGGTCTTGGAACAATCGGAACGAAACATAATAGGTCTGAGAACGAGAGAGCTTTTTGTAAAGGGTCAAGAGAAGGCATTTTATTTACAGACAGGGAAACGGTCGACGGTTTTTTGCAAGCTCTGCTCTAAATAAATCAACCTTGATTACAAAGAGTCATAACGACGTTCGCACACAACCTCAACGTGAGCAAGACGAGAGACGGCTCTCAGTACAAAGAAACAATGCGTACTTCTCTTTTAAAGGAACCGAACATAAACCGATTTAAAATCTTGCAGACGCCTATAAGGCTGAGGCGGCCGAAGTCGAGAAAAGGAAGCCAAAGCCTCCGCCTATTTATATACGAGAAAAAAGTTGCAATGTCCTTGTTAACAAAATCATTGAGCTCATTGGCAAGGATAACTTCCACGTAATACCCCTTGTGAAGGGCAACAAGTTTTCATGAGCTTATTGGCAAGGATTCAAGAATCAATAACATTCAAGAAACAAAAGTTCAAATGAAGTCTGATGATAATTTCAGCGTATTATCGAAATATCTTAAGGTGTGTATGTGTGTGAGAAGTGTTTCTATGGAGAAACTTGGCCAGAAAAGCGTCCAGATCCTCACTAGGACCCATAAATACTGATAAAAATGTGACAAACGCAAGCGCTGGTTTCACAACAATCCAAATAATGAATTCCCTACGGATATCTACGTGGAACACTAACTGCGTTTCACAGCATAAGCTTGAGTTAGCTCAATTCCTACTCGAAAATCAAATCGATGCAATGCTGCTTTCAGAAACACACCTTACAAACAAATACAATTTCCAACTACGAGGATATTCGTCTACCTCTCAAGCATTTGATAGAGTCTGACGAGAAGGTCTAGTGTACAAGATGAAAACAATGCTCCCCTACAACACCCACAAACTTTTAGATTCTTAATTTGTTGTGAGGTTCGACACTGCCATGTTATATCTGATGATTTCGTTTTTGGAGCTGGAGTTCCTCAAGGTAGCGTGCTAGGGCCAATATTAGTCCTCTACACAGCAGACGTCCCGACAAGCACACGACTAACAACATCTACGTTTGCTGATGATACAGCTATTTTTAGCCGCTCAAAATGCCCGATGCAAGCTACTGCGCAGCTACGTAGCTCTTCATCTGGTCGATGTTGAAAAATGGTTGGCGAATGAAGGCGAATAAATGTCATTCGCAGATTGGCGAATGATGGTGAACGAACAAAAATGCAAGCACGTTACGTTCACCCTGATCAGGCAAAACTGCCCGCCGATTACATCTCGACAGAAGACTCACATGGCGCCGGCACATTGAAGCCAAAAGAGATAAAAGCCTGCAGCCTTCATTAGCTTATCAACGCACTTAGCCTTGAATATAAAGTCCTGCTGTATAACTTGATTCTAAAACCTATATGGATGTACGGCTCCCAGTTATGGGAAAATACCAGCAATAGCAATATTGGCATAGTTCAACCAGCTCCGCACCGTGGTACGTTCGCAACGAAAACATATAGTGCATCGCGACTTAACATTCTAACAGTCAAGTCAGAAGAAAAACTACTTTACCAAGCTATTGTTGCACCTTAACTACCTGGCGACCGACTTGAGGGACGCCGAATCAGAATGCATTCTTAGTATACTGTTAGTTACATTTTCATGTTAAGCTTCGTAAACTTATTTTTAGTCTCAAAAAATAAGAAAAGATTTAATAAATAAAAGCAAAGTTCTAAAAAAAAAATAAAATTTTATATTTTTATTTGCTTACAAAATTACTCCTAGATCGCCAATCACTAAACAAAAAAATAAATAAGCCCTTGCGCGGGCAAGGATTAAAAGATCCAAAGGAATATGGAAAACAAGTAGAAACGCTGTAGTCGAGATTCCTCGACAACGAGATACCACGTACCTCTCTTGCCGTTGCCGTGGGAAGGGGTGGGTAAAAGTTTAACTGGTCATATCTTCTATATTTATTGTCCGATCTGAACGTAATTTTGCATGCACGTGTTTGACGATCAGCAGACTTAGCAGACTTAAAATTAAGTCATTAGCTTTTACCATTTTGGAGATATCGATTTTTTTGCGACTACGAAGGCGTAAAGGGGCGTGGCAAAAATCTGGAAATGGCATTATCTGCATAATAGTTAAACGGTCCTAATGCAAAAAGAAACAGGTCTCTAGCTCTTATTTTGTCCAAACTATCGAAGAAAATGCAGTTTTATGCAAATTACGAAGGCGGAAAGGGGCGTGGCAAAAATTTAAAATAAACTCGACCTGCGTACACATATAACGACCCTTAAGCAAAAAGAATTAGACCTCTAGCTCTTACTATCTCCAAGAACGACGTGTTCATACATACAGACGGACAGACGGACGGACAGACGGACATGGCTAGATCGACTTGGCTGTTGATGCTGATCAAGAATATATATACTTTATAGGGTCGAAAACGCTTCCTTCTCCCTGTTACATACTTTGCACAAACATAATATACCATTTGTACCTTAAGGTACATGGTATAACAAGTAGAAACGCTGTAGTCGAGATTCCTCGACAACGAGATACCATGTACCTCTCTTGCCGTTGCCGTGGGAAGGGGTGCGTAAAACTTTAATTGATCACATCTTCTATATTTATTGTCCGATCTGAACGAATCATGCACGTGTTTGACGATCAGCAGACTTAGCAGACTTAAAATTAAGTCTCTAGCTTTTACCATTTTGGAGATATCGATTTTTTTGCGACTACGAGGGCGGAAAGGGGCGTGGCAAAAATCTGGAAATGGCATTATCTGCATAATAGTTAAACGGTCCTAATGCAAAAAAACAGGTCTCTAGCTCTTATTTTGTCCAAGTTATCGACGAAATTACAGTTTTATGCAAATTACGAAGGCGGAAAGGGGCGTGCCAAAAATTTGAAATAAACTCGACCTGCGTACACATTTTACGGACCTTAAGCAAAAAGAATTACACCTCTAGCTCTTACCATCTCCGAGAACGACGTGTTCATACGCAATCGCCTCGCTATAATGGTACTCCTCAGAACAGACGACAAAATCCACGAACCCGACAATGCAGCTGCGTGTCGTGCCACACTCTTGTGACGCCGCACAGGCAGCTCTAACGGTACCTTGCAAAGCATGCAAGCGATAAAGAAACAATCACATTGCAAAAAAGCAAAGTATAATTCGAAGAAATAATTCTGTGGAACGCAAATACCCTGACATATACTGTCGCCGGACGATAGTTATTCGATAGGCCTTAAGATAGTTTTTAGTACACATATCGATAGATCTCGATCAATGAATGGATTTGGATCTCGACCGACGGACGGTCATACTAAGGCGCCATTACCTTCGCGGCTCTTTGGTTAAGCTTTCTTTTCTTGTCGTGAGGTGAAAGTAGGAGGTCACAGTGCGGTAGGTCAGGCACTTTATTATAAGAGGTTATGTTTGAAGTATTATAATTCTCAGAATAAAACGGACCGGCCCGGCACGGCGCGGCACAACCGGCACAGTCAACGATCAGCATATGTAAACAAAGTAGATTCCCTGACCCGCGGGGGAAAGAGGCCGGCCGTTAAAGGCAACTCTGCAGGACCCGCGACAACATCTTTTATTCGCACTCCAAACATAAAGGCGCGTGGAGTGCCGTGAATTGAAAAGGCACGTGGAGTGCCGTGTGAGACGCAGGACAGCGTCAGATTAACTAAGACCCTGAGGAGAATGCAGGATTCCCCAAAGCGGAGCAGAAGGTTGAACGAGGAGCAGGTCACTCCCGTATCAACGAGTGCGGCTCAGACACCCGGGAGCAGCGGCGTGGGAAGCTAGTTGGCGAAGAAAAAGGTAGCAGCTACCACGGCACCGCCAATTCCCAGCCAGACCACCGCGACCACCGTGGCATCTTCCCAGTCTGGAAGTGCACCGAAACCGACCCAGGCACCTCCAATGTTGGACCTCTTGGAGAGTATCGCGTCGTTGGAGAATGTGCAGCTTAGAGCCGCCAGTGTGAGCCATGGGGCACCCATAACCTATGGCAAAGGTGGCGTGGGTAATGTAGCGGCACATGTGGCGCCGCCATCTTGGACTGACCCGCCATCTTTGCCAACCAGTAACGGGATCCCATACAACGGGGTCAGCACGGGCAGTACGGTACACATGGCGCCGCCATCTTGGAGCGGGCCAACACTGCTAGCAAGTAGCAGTCATCAGGCACCGTATTGCGCAACTAGCACGGCGCAGGCAGCGCATGGGCTGGCACCGCCGGGTGTAAGCATCCACAACACCTGGACGCCAACATCAATAGCTGGATCGTACCCCTGGATGACAACGAACAACGGATGCAATATGCCACGTAGGCTTCCCGATCTGCCAGTATTTGGCGGTCAGCCAGAGGACTGGCCAATCTTTTACTGCGCTTTCACCGAAACAACGCAAGCGTACAACTGCACGGATCTGGAAAACAACCAACGCTTGCTGAAGGCGCTGAAGGATGAGGCACGTGAGACCGTCAAGTCTCTCCTGATCCATCCAAGGAACGTCAGCGCTGCGGTGGAGCAGCTGCGCTTCAGGTATGGCCGACCGGAGCAACTTGTTCGCAGCCAGCTGAACAGCATTCGGATCACAACCTGGCGAAAATTGTACCCTTCGCAACTCGCGTGAGTAACCTCACAGCCTTCTTGCACTCGATGAGGGCAGAGCAGCATCTGGGGAACCCAAAGCTAATGGAAGAACTTGTGGCCAAGCTCCCCACCAGTAAACGTGTGGAGTGGGCAAGGCATGCTGCGACGGTGACATCTTCCACAACCATTGCGCATTTTAGCAAACATTGTGTGTACTATCGTGGACGTCGAGGGAAAAGAGGCGAGGCGTCGATTGCTGCATGCAAGCATTGACCACAACCAAGGCGAGCAACAGGATCGGCCCAGAAGTTGTCCCATCTGTGAAGGACAACATGCAATCAGGGACTGCAGGGAGTTCAAAGGAGCTTCGCCACAGGATAGGTGGGCATATGCAAAAAGGCATCGAATTTGCTTTAATTACCTACAAAGTGGGCACACGACTAGAGCCTGCAATTGGCAAGGTGAGTGTCGAGTTAATGGATGTCGGCAGAGGCATCACATCAAGGACTACGTGCTGAAAGGATACGCTCGACGACTCGACCCTAGCGAAGTCGCGATGGAAAGTGACCGGCTATGGTACTTGCCTCACTTCGGAGTCGAAAACCCAAATAAGCCGGGAAAGATCCGATTGGTCTTCGATGCCGCGGCCAAAGTGAAAGGAGTATCGGTCAATTCTGCTCTGGACAAAGGCCCGCAGCATTTCCAAACGATTTTTGTGGAGAGATGGCAACGACCACAAGGAGCCTGATGTCTACGAGATGGACGTGATGACCTTCGGAGCAGCCAGTTCGCCAAGCGCTGCGCAGTATGTGAAGACTGTGAATGCCAAACAGTTTGAGCATTCGGATCCGAGAGCAGTCAAGGCCATCATCGACTATCACTATGTGGACGACTACGTGGACAGCTTTGGTACAGAGAGTGAAGCCATCAGCATATCTACCCGAGTCAAGGAGATACATGCGATCGCTGGGTTCGAGTTATGCCTGTTCTTATCCAGCTCACCCGTTGTGGAGGCAGCTCTGGGTCCACCTGGACACGTAGAGTGCGTCGGATGGGGTGAGTCGGAACAGAAGATTCTGGGAATGTATTGGCAGGCAGCCACGGATTGCTTCAAATTCCATGTGAAGTATCATCGTACCCCGAGTAGCGTAGTGAGCGGAGAACGAGTCCCTACCAAGAGGGAATTTTTGAGCCTAGTCATGTCTACGTTCGATCCCCTGGGATTTCTTTGCTGTCTCATGATTACAGGCAAGTTGCTGTTGCGAGAGATCTGGAGGCTGGAATAAACAGAGCCTTCACGAACTGGCGTAAAGAGATGGACGCCGTGGCACAGTTTCGATGCCCCCGCCATTATTTTGGACGCGGTCGTGTACAAAGCATATAGACTTGCACGTCTTCGTGGATGCAAGCAAATCAGCCTTTGCAGCGGTGGCCTACTGGAGGGTCACTTATGCGGAAGACGAAGTACAAGTGAGAAGAAAGTGCGCTCCGATGAGAACCATGTCGGCATTTTTAAGGCGGCCTGTGGGTAGCTGGCCACAGCCTGAATCCGGAGTCGAACGAGATCTGGACTTAACCGATGTCGTGGAGGTCTCCAGTGAGTTTGCATTGGTCGCCGCAAACGATTTCTGTATTTCTTTGCAGAGATTCTCAAGCTACAACCGGCTACTCAGGACCACAGCCTGGGTCTTAAGGTTTACGCGCAGGTGCCGTAAACAAAGAAGCGAGCTCGAGGAACACGGACTTACCGCATCAGAGTGTGATGCGGCGCAGAGCTTGTTGGTCAGACAAGGGCAGCGTGAGGCATTCCCCGACGAGATGCGAGCTGCAGAGGATGGCAAGGCTGTTGCTAATGGAAGCGACATTCGGGGGCTGATGCCCTACATGGATGACCGTGGTGTACTGCGAGCCCACGGCAGAATTGATGCGGCACTGTGTATGCCATACAGTGCGAGGAGGCCAATAATTCTGTCGCATCGACACAGTCTTACGGAGATTATTGTGTCTCACTTTCACGCAAAAATGAAGCATCAGAATGTGGATGCAACAATAGCGGAGATCCGGATGCGCTTGTGGATAACAAGCTGAGACGGGTCCTACGGAGGGTGATCACGGCGTGTACCGTGTGCAAACTACACCGAGCGCGGCCAGTGCCGACGATGATGGGATCCCTCCCGGAGTATCGCTTGAAGGCCAATGGACGGCCGTTTAAGAATAACGGACTGGACTACTTGGGGCCACTGACGGTAACTGTGACTCGGCACAGGGAGAAGCGATGGGTAGCCCTTTTCATTTGCTTGACGACCAGGGCTATACATCTTGAGTTGGTGCATGACCTGTCGACGGATTCCTGCATAATTGCAATCAGGAATTTCGTCTGCCGCCGAGGGCCACTGGCAAAAACTTCGTGGGAGCTGACAGGGAGGCCCGACGATTTGGAGATGTATTCCAGCCGGAAAGAATACAAGGAGAGCTCTCTGGGAGAGGCATCGAATGGATCTTCAACTGCCCAACGAACCCATCTGAAGGAGGAGTCTGGGAACGTATGGTGCAGTGCGTCAAGAGGGTCCTGTGCCACACACTGAAGGAGGTGGCGCCGCGGGACCACGTACTCGATAGCCTCCTGATCGAGGCGGAGAATATTGGAAACTCGCGTCCGCTCACCCATTTTCCGGTGGATGCGGACCAGGAGGCGCCTCTGACGCCAAATGACCTGATCAGAGGAGTACCCAACCATCCGGACACGCCTGGCGAAGACGTGGAGCTGCTCAAGGAGTGCGCTACGCGGAAGCAGTGGAGGGTAGCACGGCTGCTTAGGGACCGTTTCTGGCGGAGGTGGGTCATGGAGTACCTGCCAACGCTTGTGCGCCGCGAGAAGTGGTGTCGGAGGACCGAGCCGATTCGCCAGGGTGAAGTGGTCTTTGTTTGCGACCCAGCACTGCCCCGAAGAGAACGAGGAGCAGGTCACTCCCGTATCAACGAGTGCGGCTCAGACACCCGGGAGCAGCGGCGTGGGAAGCTAGTTGGCGAAGAAAAAGGTAGCAGCTACCACGGCACCGCCAATTCCCAGCCAGACCACCGCGACCACCGTGGCATCTTCCCTGTCTGGAAGTGCACCGAAACCGACCCAGGCACCTCCAATGTTGGACCTCTTGGAGAGGATCGCGTCGTTGGAGAATATGCAGCTTAGAGCCGCCAGTGTGAGCCATGGGGCACCCATAACCTATGGCAAAGGTGGCGTGGGTAATGTAGCGGCACATGTGGCGCCGCCATCTTGGACTGACCCGCCATCTTTGCCAACCAGTAACGGGATCCCATACAACGGGGTCAGCACGGGCAGTACGGTACACATGGCGGAAAGAATACAAGGAGAGCTCTCTGGGAGAGGCATCGAATGGATCTTCAACTGCCCAACGAACCCATCTGAAGGAGGAGTCTGGGAACGTATGGTGCAGTGCGTCAAGAGGGTCCTGTGCCACACACTGAAGGAGGTGGCGCCGCGGGACCACGTACTCGATAGCCTCCTGATCGAGGCGGAGAATATTGGAAACTCGCGTCCGCTCACCCATTTTCCGGTGAATGCGGACCAGGAGGCGCCTCTGACGCCAAATGACCTGATCAGAGGAGTACCCAACCATCCGGACACGCCTGGCGAAGACGTGGAGCTGCTCAAGGAGTGCGCTACGCGGAAGCAGTGGAGGGTAGCACGGCTGCTTAGGGACCGTTTCTGGCGGAGGTGGGTCATGGAGTACCTGCCAACGCTTGTGCGCCGCGAGAAGTGGTGTCGGAGGACCGAGCCGATTCGCCAGGGTGAAGTGGTCTTTGTTTGCGACCCAGCACTGCCCCGAAGAGAGTGGCGCAAGGGGATCATCGAGGAGGTCTACCCTGAAGCGGATGGAGTCATCAGACGCGCTAGAGTACGCGTCAGCGACGGCGGCCTACCTAGGATTATCATGCGTCCCGTCTCTAAACTTGCAGTTTTGGATTTGAGTGAAGCGGTTCTTCACGGGGTCGCCGGACGATAGTTATACGATAGGCCTTAAGATAGTTTTTAGTACACAACGATAGATCTCGATCAATGGATGGATTTGGATCTCGACCGACGGACGGTCATACTAGGGCGCCATTACTTTCGCGGCTCTTTGGTTAAGCTTTCTTTTCTTGTCGTGAGGTGAAAGTAGGAGGTCACAGTGCGGTAGGTCAGGCACTTTATCATAAGAGGTTATGTTTGAAGTATTATAATTCTCTGAATAAAACGGACCGGCCCGGCGCGGCACAACCGGCGATCAGCATATGTAAACAAAGTAGATTCCCTGACCCGTGGGGGAAAGAGGCCGGCCGTTAAAGGCAACTCTGCAGGACCCGCGACATATACCAATCGCCGACATATACTTTATAGGGTCGGATACGCTTCCTTCTCTATATTACATACATTGCACAAACTTACTATACCATTTGTACCCTAAGGTACATTGTATAAAATGAGCACTATCTGAACAAGCAGTACGCAAAACTGATGCGTTACTGCAAATACCCTGACATATACTGTCGCCGGACGATAGTTATTCGATAGGCCTTAAGATAGTTTTTAGTACACATATCGATAGATCTCGATCAATGAATGGATTTGGATCTCGACCGACGGACGGTCATACTAAGGCGCCATTACTTTCGCGGCTCTTTGGTTAAGCTTTCTTTTCTTGTCGTGAGGTGAAAGTAGGAGGTCACAGTGCGGTAGGTCAGGCACTTTATTATAAGAGGTTATGTTTGAAGTATTATAATTCTCAGAATAAAACGGACCGGCCCGGCACGGCGCGGCACAACCGGCACAGTCAACGATCAGCATATGTAAACAAAGTAGATTCCCTGACCCGCGGGGGAAAGAGGCCGGCCGTTAAAGGCAACTCTGCAGGACCCGCGACATATACTTCTTGTCGTGAGGTGAAAGTAGGAGGTCACAGTGCGGTAGGTCAGGCACTTTATCATAAGAGGTTATGTTTGAAGTATTATAATTCTCTGAATAAAACGGACCGGCCCGGCGCGGCACAACCGGCGATCAGCATATGTAAACAAAGTAGATTCCCTGACCCGTGGGGGAAAGAGGCCGGCCGTTAAAGGCAACTCTGCAGGACCCGCGACATATACCAATCGCCGACATATACTTTATAGGGTCGGAAACGCTTCCTTCTCTATATTACATACATTGCACAAACTTACTATACCATTTGTACCCTAAGGTACATTGTATAAAATGAGCACTATCTGAACAAGCAGTACGCAAAACTGATGCGTTACTGATGAAAATTAATTTAGATGGCTCCGATGGCTTCAATATTATTATCACGATTTGCGAAAGGATGAGCTATATTGAGCACCACAACCGAGAAGGTGGATAAATGGTGTCACGTTTTATGGAACAATTGACTTGATTTGTATCAATCAGAAGATGATCGGAGATCGCTTCAAACCATTGTTGGAGTCCGTATTTCCATAAGTAAATGATCTCTTTGGACCAATTTCTTGAAATTTTTACCAAGGTTAATTAACTGCAGCTATTAAACGTGCTTGGAGCGAGATTTCATTGAAATACATAGATTCCCTGTATTATCCTATGAAGGACCGGATATATGAAGTTATTACTAACAAAGGAGACAGTACTCACTACTGAAATGTTTTTTTTTTCATTTCCAATAAATCAAATATTAACACCAACTACAAATATAAAATTAAAAAAGTTAATTAAAAAAAATAAAAATATGTCTAAGTGCAACCAAGCAAAATGTACCTTATTTTAAGTTACTTGAAGAAAATGTTTAAAAACACAAATTATGTTATATTTGAAGTATTATAAGAGCTAGCCCTATTTCTTTTTGCGTTAGATCCGTTTCACTAAGTATACGTAACAATGTGATTTTAGGATTTGCAAAAAATCGATATATTCAAAATGGTAGAAGCTAGGGACATAATTTTTGGTCCTCTAAGTCCGCTGATCGTCAAACGCGTGCATGAAAAATTACGTCTACATCGGACAATATATAGAAGATATGACCAATTAGATTTTACCCACCCCTTCCCTCGGCAACGGCTCGCGGTCCATGTAATCTCGTTGCCGAGAAATCTCGACTACAGCGTTTCTAATTGTTTCAAATGGTATAGTGTATAGCTTAAAATAATGAACTTAACTCTCTTTTCAGGAAATTACAATAATTATCGGTAATTTTCATTGAAAAATATCAATAGCTGTTATTCAATGAAGCCAAAGCCTAGTGAAAGTGTGCAACAATACGAAAAGAAACAAGTAAGAACGATTATAGTCGATTGTCTCGACTATAAATACGTCGTTCTCAGTTTCACCTAGTTTTTGACGCATTATAATAGTATTGAAATTTTGGGTTTGAAGGTGAGTGTGTGTAGAAAAGAGCGCGCCATGTTTTTATGGAGAAGCTTGTGGGCGCAACACACTAATTTCAGAATATGAAATTAGTTTTTCTCTATATTATAGTTTCGAAAATCTAGGCGTTCATAGGGACAGACGGACGGTAATGGCTAGATCGATTCGGCTGTTGATGCTGATCAAGAATATATATGTACACTTTATAGGATCGGAAAAGCTTCCTTCCCCCTGTCACATACATTCGCACGAATCCAATAAACCTTGTTCTATTTAAGAACCGGGTATAAAAATGTTGGCGTAGTTTGGGATCTTAATACGTTCAAAAATAATATTAAATATCGAGGTCCCCGAATGGAGGGTCCTGGAGGGTATATAGAATTTCGAGTTAAATTCAAATTCTTTTTAAGAACCTGGTATAAAAAAAGGCCAAATTTAATGGAGATGTAACTTGTTTAGTATATCTATGTTCTATTTAAAAAAAAATTTTCTTAGACATTTCTTAATAAACTAAACTAAACTAAACTAAAAAAAAAAACTAAGACGATTTGTCTGAAAATATACCACAAATGTCTATTATATACGTACATATACATACATATGCATGCAAACGCATAGGCATTTTATAGTGACAATTGTAGTATATACACACATACATGCACATGTATGTATGCAGATTTAACTACCTCAGTAATTACAAACAAATATGTATGTATGTACATATTTACCTGTTTTTCATGCATTGCAGTTCCATTAATTTTTTCATCAGCGGAGACCCCATTATTTAAATCCTGAACATCTTCTAGTTGAATAGAAAGTTTATAAATGCTATGAAATGAGTCTTCAACTGGTACCTCACCTAGAGTCATGTTGAAGGATCATTAACTAAAAATATACACATGTACAAAATTTCAAAAATTAATTTTAGTGAATTGTTAAAAATGTACATAAGTAAATATAAAGAATAATAACACGTTAATGCATTTAACAACTTGCTTCAATATTTTGTTAAACTGTTTAAGAGCAACAAAATATTTATTTCAATTAACTTCTATTTATATCAGGGTGCAGACAGCAATCCTGACGTCATCAAATACTGCTGGCCACACTTCTTCAACTTAAAAACACATTATGAATGTTTGAAATAAAGCAAGAAGTTCTTAATATATTTGATGCATTATATACAAATGTATACTAACTTTTTGACGAATAAAATTACAAAAAATTAAAAATTTTTTGGTCTCGATTTACCACGATGTGTATTCGATAGCAGTTTCTAAATAAATGTACACATGTGCATACATAGATAAGTGCAAACTTATATCGTTTTATCGTTTCTCTACTATATCCGCATTTAATATAATTTAGGCAATATCTTTTTTTAAAACTGCAGAATCCTTAATTTTTATTGAATTTAAAATTCGATTTTTAATTTGATTAGCAATAGCAAAAGATTCGATTCGTTCCTCAGGTTAACGGAAAAGAAACACTCTGACGAAATAAACCTGTTCACGTGACGTTGATAACTTTATTTACACAGAATCATATTAATTGACACTCCTCCCTGTATAAGTAATGACATTCCCGATGTGCAGGCATGACTCCTCAGGATATCCTTCGTGGGCTGGCTTCAATACTTTTTGGTGAAGTGTCGAGGGAATGATCAATCATGCAAAGATTTTTCCCAGTGTTTTCTACACCAATGAGTTGAAACTCGAATGTACGGCTATGAATTTCCAATATCAAGTCAATAATTTCTTCATATCAGATACATAAATATTCGACCATACAAATTTTATGTTTATCGTTGTGCCAAATGAAATTCGTTGGTAGTAGTTTTTGGCAATTATGTTGGGGGGGGCTTTCAATTCGCCAAATTCGGGACGATGGCGTATGGTGAAGGTAGTATTTTCCTGTGCCTTCCGGCCCTTACATGGCCCATGACACGGAGGCACCATTAAGAGAGTGGTAAAGGAGGTTAAGAGTGGTTAAGGAGGCAAAACTCTACAGACTTTTTAGACCTGACCCTCCAAACGGAAGGATATACTGAGATTACAGAATAGAAACTAGAGCCGAACCTTTGTCTCGGACCACCGCACAGTGGTACAAACCTACAAATAAATTACCAAAATTTGTTACTCCTAAAAGTAGGTAGATATAATATTGTGTCAAAAACCAGGGGAAACTGAGAACCGGGTATTTATAATCGAGACACTCGACTATAATCGTTCTTACTTGTTAATGTTTGTAGTTGTGTATTTGTATGAGAAGTTTTTCTATGGAAAAACTTGTCATTTTTTCTCGACAACGAGATACCATGTACTTCTCTTGCTGTTGCCGTGGGAAGGGGTGGGTAAAACGTAAATTGATCAAATCTTCTATATTTATTGTCCGATCTGCACGTAATTTTGCATTCACGTGTTTGGTTGGCGATCAGCACTTATCAGACTTAAAATTATGTCTCTTTTACCATTTTGGAGATATCGATTTTTTTTGCATACGAGGGCGGAAAGGCGGAAAGCTCATTCTACAATGTGTTATTTAAGGGGGACGAAATTGCGTGTTAGTCAAATGGTATATTAAGTTTGTGCAAAGTATGTAACAGGGAGAAGGAAGCGTTTCCGACCCTATATATTCTTGATATATATTCATGATCAGCATCAACAGCCGAGTCGTTCAAGCCATGTCCGTCTGTCTGTCCGTCCGTCTGTATGTATGAACAGGTCGTTCTCGGAGATGGTAAGAGCTAGAGGTGTAATTTTTTCTTTAGGTCCGTTATATGCGTACGAAGGTTGAGTTTATTTCAAATTTTTCCCACGCCCCTTTCCGCCTTCGTAATTTGCATAAAGCTGTATTTTCTTCGATAACTTGGACAAAATAAGAGCTAGACACTTGTTTATTATACCATGTACCTCTCTTGCCGTTGCCGTGGGAAGGGGTGCGTAAAACTTTAATTGATCATATCTTCTATATTTATTGTCCGATCTGAATTTTGCATGCACGTGTTTGACGATCAGAAGACTTAGCAGACTTAAAATTAAGTCTTTAGCTTTTACCATTTTGGAGATATCGATTTTTTTGCGACTACGAAGGCCTAAAGGGGCGTGGCAAAAATCTGGAAATGGCATTATCTGCATAATAGTTAAACGGTCCTAATGCAAAAAGAAACAGGTCTCTAGCTCTTATTTTGTCCAAACTATCGAAGAAAATGCAGTTTTATGCAAATTACGAAGGCGGAAAGGGGCGTGGCAAAAATTTAAAATAAACTCGACCTGCGTACACATATAACGGACCTTAAGCAAAAAGAATTAGACCTCTAGCTCTTACTATCTCCAAGAACGACGTGTTCATACACACAGACGGACATGGCTAGATCGACTCGGCTGTTGATGCTGATCAAGAATATATATACTTTATAGGGTCGAAAACGCTTCCTTCTCCATGTTACATACTTTGCACAAACTTAATATACCATTTGTACCTTAAAGTACATGGTATAAACATAACAAAAAAAAAAAAACAACAATAATTCAACAACAAATCATTCGGGTATCATAATTAGACGATTGTCCAGAGGATGGATGCGTTTAGCGCGACGAATTGTGGAACTGTTGTCCAGCAGGTTGATGGCTAGATTGTTTGGGTGTTCGTGCAGCCTTCTTTTGTAACGAACACTGAATCTCGCTATCTCCTCCTTGACCCACGGGATGCCGAGTTTTTTGTGGATTTTGGAATTGTCGTGTAGCAGGTGAGCGGTGGAGACCATGCGTAGCAACTTGTTTTGGAATTTTTGAATTATCTGCCGGTTGCTCAAGCTGGCGGTGCCCCAAATTTGGATGCCATAGGTCCAAATCGGCTTTATCATTGCCTTGTATAAGAGTAACTTGGAACGCAAGCGCAATTTGGAACGTATTCCGATCAGCCAGAACAACTGTTTAAGTCTGCTTTCGGAGTGGCAGCGCTTTAGTTTTAGTTGGGCTTTCCAAGTCAGCCTGCGGTCCAATGTCAGGCCAAGGTATTTCGGTGTGGCAACATAGGGAATGGCTACTCCATTCAGTGAGACTGGAGGGCAGTCACTCTTACGCAGTAAAAACGTACTCAGTGTGGACGTTTCACATCGAGCATGACTGCACAGCAATATTGCTTCTCCTCGAATGCCTTAAGGATGCGCTCTACAATCCGGTGGCATTGCTTAGGTGTTCCGTGTAATCGCCTGAAGCCAAACCGACCTCGTCCAGGACTGGCAGAACTCTGCGCAAAAAAACTCTTTCGAGAATTTTGGAGAATATCGCCAGTAAGCTGATAGGACGGTAAGAGGTAAGATTGGCCTCAGGTTTTCCAGGATTCGGGATGACAATGATCTCGGCACGTTTCCACTGGGTGGGAAAGTGCCCGATTTCAAAACATCTGCTAAATATATTGGCTAGCAGCTGGAGACAGTTAGCTGGTAGTAGTTTCAGCGCGGTGGCTTCAATGCCGTCGAAACCGGGGGACTTGTTGTTATTGAGACTCTGGATTTCCTGTCCAACTTCTTCAGTTGAGACCGCGGCGATAACCGACTGAACACTATTTGAGTAGCTTAATAGTATCTCAGTGGCCAGCGCGTCGCTATCAGATCACAAGCTGAATGGCTGAAACGGGCTGACTTTGTAAAGGACGGTGGTCAGCATCTGCGTCATCTGTGTGAGGACCTTCTCCAGCATCTTCTCCATCAATAACTGCATACGGGTCACTGCATACAGCGAGCCGGTTCTCCAACCTGTCTGGTACAGCTACTTGTGCTGTGTGCTTTGCCGCACTTGGCACACCTGCATCACTGCCAACCAGCTGAACTAGCATGTTGGGGGCCCTTTAATGCACTTGACATCGGGGATGAAGATTGGAGGTGGCCTGATCACCTTGGGGGCCGGGTTTGCAGCTGCAGTCTTGAACTTTTCCATCATCATCCATTTCATCCTCCGTATCCGAGTCGCTAGGGAGAGCTGCGAACATGTTATTGGCCAGTTTAGCTCTGGCCGCTGCACTGGTACTTGGTTCATCATCATGTTTGGCAGTCTTGCGCGCCATTTTACGGTTAATCTTAGGTTGGACCTCGCAAGGCTCAGGCACAGGAAACCCCCCAGAATTATGGTATGGCCCAGTGTGAAACGCAATTTTAGTTTGCTCAAGTCTTTTTGACTTAAGTTGGAAGAGTTGAACTTTTGGCTGGATATGCATTTTAAACTGTTTAGTTTTTGGTGAAGAGGAGCAAGAAGAGTGTTTATGTCGGTGTTCCATTTTTATTTGTTGTTGAAGGTTTTGCCTAATTTTTTTAATGAAGTTACTGTTTGAATTTGGATGCCGTTGCAGCTTATGGTGCAGGAGCACTTGTGTTTTTGGCAGATATGGAGGTGCTGGCATTTTGGGAGGGATAAAGAGGCTCCTGAGTACGAGCACCAGTTGATGCTGTGTAAAAGATTGTCCAGGCTAAAGTTTGTGGTTTTGAGTTTGTTCAAATTTATTATTAAGAAGTCGTCAGCATAAGCGTTAAATTCTATTTCTTTTTGAAGTGATATGATATTAGCGTGTTTTTTGTAGGCTATGAGAAATAAAATTACTGATAAGGGTGAGCCCTGATAAGGGTATGCCTTGATGCCATTTGATAGGGTCTCTGGGTTGGATGTGTGCGAACCGACACGGACATTAATTTTTCTATTTCACATAAATTTTTGGACATAATTTATAATTTTTGGTCCTATTATCCACTCTTTGATCTTGGGTAATATGGTGTGCACACCCACTCGATCAAATGCTCTTGAGTGACGACTGAGATGTGCAAGAGTGACGACTGATATGTGCTTTCTTGACTTAATGACATAGTCCACGTATAGTAGACTCTCCGAGGTCGATTTCCCTTTTTTAAAACCGAATTGGTTTTCGTTTAGAAAGTTGTTGTGGGAGACAAACCACCACAGTCTTTTTGCTATGATTTTGTCTAGGCAGCAGTTGAGGGATATTGGTCTGTATGAGGAGGTTTTTATTTAGTCGGCTTTTGGCTTATGATATCCTGTTTGACCCTGGAGTGGATCCTCTCAGCGTTTGTAGTGCTGAGATTAGTTTAAGGTAGGAAATGTTTTCTTTAATGGTTTTAGATGTTTGGGAGGGTGTGTAGTTGGGTATATGAATTCTAGATTTGATGATGCGGAATACCTCTGAGAAGTTCTAATCGTTCGAACGATCTGACCAATTTTTGGCGAAAATGTTGGCTCGTCTGTAGCTGTAGTTGCTGTGTTGTTTTCAGGGTTTAGTATGGCATGTATTTGATTGGTGGGGTTTAGCCCACAAAAACGCCTTATGTTGGCCCACATTTTGGTTGAGGGAGTTGATGGGTTTTTTGTGAAAGTAATTTTGTCTCTTTTGCGTCTATAGTTTATTTTATTTTCGGTATTAATGATCCTATTGAGTAACTTCCAGACTAAAAGTTTTTCTATTTGAAGTTGGACTAGGTTTTTGTTCACACCAAGGAAGTTGCACCAAATAAATTATTTACTCAAGAGCAAATACTGTATAAGTTATAATATAACACTAATTAATAATAATATATTAATAATAGAATAATAATAAGTTATTCGTAAGCCTATTCATAAGGTTATTAACAACCCTCGCAATCGCTGGACACCTTATACCAGCGCGCAGCAGCTGTAATGGTCAGCGGCGGTATTCGGACACCTTTGTTGTTGCTGCAAGAGTCTCCGTTATCGCTGACCTTGACATTGAAATGGAGCTTTTGTTATATTTAGTTATCTGTTGTTATCTCATTGTATTAGGTTAGTTTAGTTTTGAAGACAGCGCGCAACTTATAAGTCGCCAATAAAATTCTGCTCCGGCACTTGCCGTAAAATCTATATTTCCAATTATTGACTGAGCCCAAGGCCAGCAATAGAGAACATAGTCGGTTCTCCAACATAATCGTCCCACAAGCGAAGGCAGCGGACTACGAGGGAACCACACCGGACGAAATCGGGAGGAGTCAGAATTACGTAACCACGATCACGTAACCACCACGTGGTCATCCCAGCGGAGGCAGTGGACAGAGGACTACGCCGGACCACCCATATTACATAATTTATATACAAGACTTTTCTTTCGAACCAGACAAAAATAGATTTTTTTATCCAACCGCGCTCCTAATAGTGTGCGCATTATCTTACATAAATATATAAGTTTGAAAAATCCAACACGAATAAATAACTTTGCTAAAATTACAAAATTTACGGACGAAATTAATTATGCTGTTCAAAACGAATTAATAGGGGGAAAAAATTACCTCTTAAGCCAATTTAAAAATCAAAAACATTATGGGTATTACTCCTATTTACGTACTTATTTACTTTTAATTTTTTGTAAATATTTCATTAAATTATTTGGTGTTGACATCAAATCAACGCGTGCATACATGCAGTGAGTCAAATAAGTTTTGCACAAATTGTTTTTTCAAAAAGGCTTATGGTAATGCACAATAGACTTCTTTTTACTATGTACGAAGAGTGCAAAAAACGAGTAGCAGTAAAAGTTCCACTGCTTTTTAGAAGTGCGGGACGTACTTTTACTTTTCGTTTAGAATGGAAGTATAATCCGGATAGTACTCCAAGTGCCGCTGTGTTTATCAGCTACGTTTTTGTCGCCTCTGCCGTATTTTAGCAGCGGGTTCTTACAGACTACTTTCTACTATTAAATTGTGTTAACTTGTAAATAGCGAGTGAAAGTAAAAAGGGTCTGGCGAGCAACATGTGGCTGACGGAGAGTTAAAATTCCAGACTTTAAAGTGTTAACATGTCCAGATGGAAAATTTTACCGAAGATGGCAAAATTATTCGGTTGCACGAGGATTTTGGTAGATATGTACGGTGTAAGCTTTATTACACCCCAAAGTTCATTGGTGGCAAAGATTTTAAGTGCTAAGAAAATCAATAAAAGACGTACATAACTGTATATAGTTGGCATTATTGTTTTAATGCACTCTTTACAAGCATTTATTTCATTAGTAAGGCTTACAAACAATTTTCTATGATAGACGTGCAGTAATGCTACCAACGTCCCCTGCCGTTTCCACCTGCATTTCCACGACCTCTGTTAAATGCACCACGTCCAGGACCCTTAAACCCATTGTTTCCGAAATTATTGCGACCACCCCCTCCTCGACCACCTTTAAAAATAAAATACTCATTTAAAGACAGAATATTAAAGTTAGATGAAAACAAACCTGTAACACCACGTGTTGATACCCTTTGACCGAAAGCAGAGCTACGATTTTGTGGTATTTTTCTTTTTATTCCTTTCGGCTGCGGTGGCTTCGGTAAAAATCTGGCTATTGGCAAAAGTTTTCCGGGGTCTATATACAATGCTTGATTTTGTTTGAAGCTATTAGCAAAAACATTATCTGACAATTTTATAGATACGGAATAGTCACGAACAGTTCCAAAAATTTCGTCAATTTTTCCGATCTGTTCTTTATTTTCAAGGTAAATTGGAGCATTGAAGTACGGAACATCCTGTATTCCCACTTTGCACACAAGTTCATTTTGACAGGAATATATGAAGTTTCCTAATTGAATTACTCTTTCTGGGGGACCTGTAATTTAAGAAATAAATACCTTTGGAAGTATGTTTGAAAAAAATCCACAATACCATTATCAAATGCACCACGACCGCCGCCTCTAGGTCCTTTGTTAAATCCTCCGCTGTTTGATCTAAAATTTCCGCCACCAGCGCCACTGCCACCCCGAAAACCCCTTCCGTTACCGCCTCGAGGTCGACCGAAACCCATGTTTTGTTAAATTTATTTACACGTGCACGTGCTAGGCAAATCAATACAATACAATATATCGATAATCTATATAATTATCGACAACCGGCCAAGGTTTCGTCGATGTCTACAGGTCGGGACCGGTCGGATAATGTGTTGGGCTCATGCTTTTCAAAGGCTCATGCTCAAAGCACCTATATTTAAATATTTTTAACATGATTACTTATACACTAATGAACCGATATTATGATTTGAATTCTATCAGTTGAAAGATAATTAAATTTTCTTCTATTTTTCGTATTTTAGAGTTAATTTTTGTAAACAAATAACGGAATTTTCAGCTATTGAAGTTTAGGAAAAAAAAAAGTAACACAGAAGATGCTATTATGAACTATCATATATATTCTTGATAATTATTAACAGCTGAGTCGATATAGCCATGTCCGTCAGACCGTCTAAACACATAGATCTTGGATATTATAATAGATAGACAAAGAGATGTAAGAACGATAAACTCAAGAGTGCTGACTATAAATATCCGGTTTTTTGGTGTAAAGATAGAATATATTGGCTATACCAAATATATATCTAAATTTGGTAGTGGTAGCTTTAAATTAGTAGGCCTAAGAGATATTCGGAGTGTGCTTTTCTATAAAGTAAAGTGTATGACCAACACATTTTCGCCACTAGCTCGGACTGAGGTGGTCGTATGCTCCAATTTACTTTGAAATTTTTTTTTTTTAACTTTGCTTTTATTTTCTGAATCTTCTCTTTTCGAGACTAACAAGAGGTATATCAAATCTTATATTTTTAACTTAACTAACAGTCATGTTGACAGGTACAGAATTAGACGGCCCTAAAAATCGATTGCTGGGTTGGGAGGTCGTTGCGTCGCAAGCGGGATCCGCTGGATACCCGAGTCATTTCCCGAACGAGGAAATTTGGGTGCGAAGACAGCTTGTCTAGTAAGAGTAAACGTTACATGTTTACACTTTTGTTCGTTTATTTTAATGCGTCGGACAGCCACCTTTCCACTGCTATGAGATGATTAGCGAGTTGGTTTGTTGCTTGGGTTGGGCATTTGGAGCGACTGGGGATTGCGATGTCGTCGGCGAACGTTGACGTTGTTAGTTGTTCGTTCGTAGGAATATCCAAGGGCCGAGTGCGCTTCGTTGCGTAACTCCAGCTTCGATGATGTAGTCACCCGTAGTAGCTGCATTGCATCTCACTGAGAATACCCTATTGTAGAAGTATGATTCCAGTAGCTTGTGGGTGTATGTTGGCAAATACGTTTTAATTTTGTGCATGAGTCCTTTAAGCCAAACTCAGTCGAAAGCTTGAGATACGTCGAGAAAAATGGCGCTACAGTATTCTCACTGTTCAAAGACTGAGCGTATTTCGGATGTTAATCTGTTCACTTGCTCAATGGTTCCGTGGCTTTTTCGGAAACCAAATTGGTGTGCTGGGATAATATTGAAAGTTTTCAGATATGGTATTATGCGAGTAAACAAGCATTTTTCAAACAATTTAAACAAACAAGATAGAAGGCTTGTTGGTCTATAAGATGTCGGAATTGTGTGGTCTTTTCCAGGCTTCGGTATCATTATGATGATGGATTTCTTCCACTTTTTTGGGAAATAGCCGAGATTAATGATCCCATTAAATAGTTTACAGACGACATCTATAGCGCATTTTGCTAGTTCAGTCAACATCTTTGGCGTCAGTAGGTCACCGCCGGGAGCCTTTTTTGTTTTTAGGCCTCTTATGACTTTTTCAATTTCGTTCGGCCGGAAAGAAGGTGTAGTTGGCAGAGGGGTAGGTTCTGGCTGAATTAGTGGCAGGACGAATGAATTCGAGGCAGGGTTTGGCTGAAAGACACTTTGGAGATGTGTAGCGAATGTTTCAGCTCTGTCTTTGTCGCTGCGAGCCCAGCGTCCCGAAGAGTTTCTTATCGGGGTGGTCGTTTCAATTGGGGCGCTAAGATTTTGATGGGCCTTTCACAGAGGATACTTTGAGCTTGTTGGCGAAAGATTCTGGATGTACCTCAGCTGTGCATTTTCTTCCTGTTGGTGCAGGGCCTGGTCGAGTAATCGGATTGCTTCCTTAAGGCGTTGCTTTAAGGCTGGTGATTTGCTTTTTTGGCAATCACGACGCATGCGCCTCTTTTCTCGCACGAGCTGTTCTATTTGCTGATTGGATTTGTAGTATTTGTTTTGGTCTACTTCCTTCCCTTGAGGAGTAGAAATTTAGCTGCCGCCACGAGTACTTTTTCCAGGGCGCTCGTAGTGTAGTCAATGTCCGATTCCATGTTAAGCTCCGGGGCGATATCTATGTATGTGGGCACTCACGTACTTCTTGTATTTAAGCCAGTTCGTTCTTAGCGACGTCAGACTAAAGGGGTGTTCGGTTATTTCTGGGCTTTGAAGGAGCGTTAGGAGCACAGGCGAGTGGTCTGATGATAAGTCCGAGACTGCTCTAGCACTTATTAGGTTGCGAGGTATGTTTTTTGTCACCAGTGCGTATGTTTCGCATTGTAGTCTCCTGCGGCTATAAAACGATCGCCAAGTGAATTGTAGAAGTCCATAAAGTGTCCTTCCGAGATTGAGAAGCGAGGAGGGCAGTAAACGGCGGCGATTGAAAGGCTTCCGTTACTTGACTGAATTTGTATCGATGTAGACTTTGTAAGAAGTTTGTTGCAAACCTTTTGTGAGAATGGTGTTTGAAGCGTTCTCTGATCAGAACTCCGGTTCCGCCGTGGGCTTTCCCGGATGATCTGTGCGGTATGTATAGCCTCTTATTTGAAAGTTGTATTTGCTTGTAAGATGCGTTTTCACCAGTAGCATAACGTCAATATGGTTTTCGTTCAAGAATTGTGACAATTCTAGTTTATGCCGTGAGACACCAATGGCGTTCCACATTGATATTCTTAGGGTCTGCATAAATTATTTAGACTGTTGTGCGACGAGCAGCTGTATTATCATGTTCTGATTTTGAACAAGTGTTTGCATGGTCGTTTTCATGAATGACATAAGCTCCATCATACTTTGTTTTGCAATGTGGCTGTTCTGGGGCCTTTTGAGCGCTTTGTGAGTAAGGCTGAAATGGATTTTCCATTCCAGAGAACATCGGAATAGGAGAAGCCGTTGGTGGTGTTTAGAGGACCGAATGAGGACTTCGCAGCTTTGGCGAAGAAGACGTCTGGCGTAGTTTTTGACGCACTGTACGCATTCTGTGGATTTTGATTGGGCGTTGCGGTCGCTTATCGCATACGACTCTTCAAATCCTTGTACACCACACAGCCTCTATAATTTGCCGTATGGTTGCCTCCGCAGTTTCGACATTTCTTCACGGTACTCCTTGTTTGTAGGGCAGTGAGCGAAGTTGTGGGCGTCTCCGCAGCCTACACATACAGCCCGGAGTGTGCAGTATGATCTAGTGTGTCCATACTCTTGGCAGTTAGTGCATTGCACTGGTCCGTTGCGTTTATGACATAAAAATTGTCACCGCTCCCGATCAACGGCCCTATATGGTTAGGGTGTTGGAGCTTTCCTCCCTGATATAGATTGAAGGGGCTTTGGTATTTTTGCGGTGGCTTGCGCTGGTTGGTTTTCCTCAACCTCCTGCAGTAGGGGAAATCTGTTGCTACTGGATCTGCCTGGATCTTTGTAGATCTTCTGAACGCGGTTAATTTTTGTTTTATTGCCTGCCGGATTACCCTGGGGGCTAAGCTTGCGCTTAATTTTAATGTAGCGATCCATTCCGGTCTATGTGGCCGAGGCCGTTTTGGCACTTGCAGAAGTTGTTGTGTTTGTACTCGCTATGGTCGTTGACGTCGCGGTATTTTGAATTGCAGTGGTTGTCGCTGCTGTTGCAGAAATTGTAGTAGTTGCAAAATTTGGTTTCTCCATTGGAGGGGGGTTTTACACTGCGAACTCCATGATGCGGGAGTGACCCCGTATCAACGAGTGCGGCTCAGACACCCGGGAGCAGCGGCGTGGGAAGAAAGTTGGCGAAGAAAAAGGTAGCAGCTACCACGGCACCGCCAATTCCCAGCCAGACCATCGCGACCAACGTGGCATCTTCCCAGCCTGGAAGTGCACCGGAACAGACCCAGGCACCTCCAATGTTGGACCTCTTGGAGAGGATCGCGTCGTTGGAGAAGGAGCTGGTGCAGCTTAGAGCCAACAGTGTGAGCCAGAGCGCACCCATAACCTATGGCGAAGGCGGCGTGGGTAATGTAGCGGCACATGTGGCGCCGCCATAATGGACTGACCCGCCATATTTGCCAACCAGTAACGGGATCCCATACAACGGGGTCAGCACAGGCAGTACGGTACACATGGCGCCGCCATCTTGGAGCGGGCCAACACTGCTGGCAAGTAGCAGTCATAAGGCACCGTATTGCGCAACTAGCACGGCGCAGGTAGCGCATGGGCTAGCACCGCCGGGTGTAAGCATTCACAATACCTGGACGCCGACACCAATAGCTGGATCTTACCCCTGGATGACACCGAACAACGGATGCAATATGCCACGTAGGCTTCCCGATCTGCCAGTATTTGGCGGTCAGCCAGAGGACTGGCTGACATATCATATGATCATATCACTTCATAAAGAAATAGAATTTAACGCTTATGCTGACGACTTCTTAATAATAAATTTGAACAAACTCAAAACCACAAACTTTAGCCTGGACAATCTTTTACACAGCATCAACTGGTGCTCGTACTCAGGCGCCTCTTTATCCCTACCAAAATGCCAGCACCTCTTACCGTCCTATCAGCTTACTGGCGATACTTTCCAAAATTATCGAAAGAGTATTTTTGCGCAGAGTTCTGCCAGTCCTGGACGAGGTCGGTTTGATCCTCGATCACCAGTTTGGCTTCAGGCGATTACACGGAACACCTGAGCAATGCCACCGGATTGTAGAGCGCATCCTTAAGGCATTCGAGGAGAAGCAATATTGCTGTGCAGTCATGCTCGATGTGAAACAGGCTTTCGACCGCGTCTGGCACACTGGCTTGCTATACAAGTTAAAGACTAGCCTGCCCAACGCATACTACATCGTGCTCAGGTCGTATCTCGAGAGAAGAGTTTTCCATGTGAGATGTGGTGAAGCAAAATCTGGCATCAAGGCAATAGGAGCTGGTGTTCCACAGGGCAGCGTGCTGGGCCCTTTGCTGTACACCCTGTAAACTGCAGATTTGCCAGTGATCGAGGATCCCAACTTACTAGTTGCCACCTATGCTGACGACACGGCCTTCCTGGTCAACTCGAATTCGAGAACAACAGCTTCTGAGCTGATGCAGACGGAGTTGGACGCCCTAGGCTCCTGGCTAAAGAGGTGGAACATCGCCGTCAACCCAGAAAAATCCACACTGAGTACGTTCTCACTGCGTAAGGGTGACTGCCCCTCAGTCTCGCTGAATGGAGTAGCTATCCCTTATGTTGCCACACCGAAATACCTTGGCCTGACATTGGACCGCAGGCTGACTTGGAAGGCCCACCTAAAACTAAAGCGCTGCCACTCCAAAAGCAGACTTAAACAGTTGTTCTGGCTGATCGGAAGACGTTCCAAATTGCGCTTGCGTTCCAAGTTACTGATGCAGACGGAGTTGGACGCCCTAGGCTCCTGGCTAAAGAGGTGGAACATCGCCGTCAACTCAGAAAAATCCACACTGAGTACGTTCTCACTGCGTAAGGGTGACTGCCCCTCAGTCTCGCTGAATGGAGTAGCTATCCCTTATGTTGCCACACCGAAATACCTTGGCCTGACATTGGACCGCAGGCTGACTTGGAAGGCCCACCTAAAACTAAAGCGCTGCCACTCCAAAAGCAGACTTAAACAGTTGTTCTGGCTGATCGGAAGACGTTCCAAATTGCGCTTGCGTTCCAAGTTACTCTTATACAAGGCAATGATAAAGCCGATTTGGACCTATGGCATCCAGTTTGAGCAACCGGCAGATAATTCAAAAATTCCAAAACAAGTTGCTACGCATGGTCTCCAACGCTCACCTGCTACACGACAATTCCACCATCCACAAAAAACTCGGCAAAAACTGGGCATCAAGGAGGAGATAGCGAGTTCGTTACAAAAGAAGGCTGCACGAACACCCAAACAATCTAGCCATCAACCTGCTGGACAACAGTTCCACAATTCGTCGCCTTAAACGCATCCACCCTCTGGACAATCGTTTAATTACGATACCCGAATGGTTTGTTGTTGAATTGTTATTGTTATGTTTTGTTGTTCTTTTTTTTATACCATGTACCTTAAGGTACAAATGGTATATTAAGTTTGTGCAAAGTATGTAACAGGGAGAAGGAAGCGTTTCCGACCCTATAAAGTATATATATTCTTGATCAGCATCAACAGCCGAGTCGATCTAGCCATGTCCGTCTGTCCGTCCGTCCGTCTGTCTGTCCGTCTGTCCGTCTGTATGTATGAACACGTCGTTCTCGGAGACGGTAAGAGCTAGAGGTGTAATTCTTTTTGCTTTAGGTCCGTTATATGTGTACGCAGGTCGAGTTTATTTCAAATTTTTGCCACGCCCCTTTCCGCCTTCGTAATTTGCATAAAACTG
>JAJJHQ010004099.1:265824-305445 GCA_021223825.1 Drosophila ironensis | reverse complement strand
TTATTGGATTTTTGCCACGCCCCTTTACGCCTTCGTAATTTGCATAAAACTGAATGTTCTTCGACACATTAGCCCATAACTTGCACAAAATAAGAGGTAGATACCTATTTCTTTTTGCATTATGTTCGCTTAACTATTGCGCAGATAATGTCATTTTTGGATTTTTGCCACGCCCCTTTCCGCCCTCGTATTTGCAAAAAAATTGATATCTTCGAAAAAAAAAGGTAGAGGCATAATTTTGAGTCCAATTAGTCTGCTGATCGTCAAACACGTGCATGCAAAATTACGTTCAGATCGGACAATAAATATAGAAGATATGGCCAATTTAAGTTTTACCCACCCCTTACCTAGGCAACGGCATGCCGCACACAAACGAAAATTTGGTGAATTATTTGCAAAAAAAAAAATAAAATCAAAGAAATGGTTCATAAAGAAAGGAGGTACATGGTATCTCGTTGTCGAGAAATCTCGACTACAGCGTTCCTACTTGTTTTTAATCATATGATTTATAATTATATTAAGTGTAGAAAATTTTTAAAATTTTTTAATTTTTAACATGATTACTTATACACTAATGAATTCTTTCAGTTGAAAGATAGTTAAATTTTCTTCTAATTTTCGTATTTTAAAGTTAATTTTTGTAAACAAATAACGCAATTTTCAGCTATTGAAGTTTAAGAAAAAAAGATGGTATTATGAACTATCAAATATATTCTTGATAATCATTAACAGCTGAGTCGATATAGTCATGTCCGTCAGAACGTCTGAAAACATAGATCTTGGATATTATAATAGATAGACAAAGAAATGTAAGAACGATAAACTCAAGCGTGCTGACTATAAATACCAGGTTTTTTGGTGTAAAGATAGAATATATTGGCTATACCAAATGTATATCTAAATTTGGAAGAGTTAGCTTTAAATTAGTAGGCGCAAGAGATATTCGGAGTGTGCTTTTCTATAAAGTAAGGTTTATGACCAACACATTTTCGCCACTAGCTCGGACTGAGGTGGTCGTATGCTCCAATTTAGCTTGAAAATAAAGAACAGATATTGGCTTTATCAATTGTGGATGATAGGGTCCAGGTAGTTGATAGTGCGAACAGGTACCGGGGCTCTGGAGGTAGAGTTAACATATTCACATTTGGTTGTTGTAACATTGAATTTTTAGGCGTAAGAAGTATTCAGAGTTTTGCTTCTCTATTAAGAAGCTTGTGGGAACACCACATTTTCGACACTTGCGCTTGCAAGCCTGGGTGTATAAAGCTGTTTGCTTAGATAGAATATATAGGCAACGTCAAGAGTAAGACCCTCAAGGTGAAGAAGCGGCAGAAGTAGAATAAGATGGGACACGCCAAACGCAGGATCCAGTACTAGCAGCGCTTGCTTCGGTCGCCGTCGCCGTCCCAACGCCAACTCCACGTAAAGCGGGAGCGAGCAAACGAATCGACCATTCGCAATCTTAGTGCACTCGGGCCTATTAACAGCCTTTAATAACAGGTATCGCTATGGACCAAAATGTTTTATGCATCACACTCTCCTTTCAAGGAGAGTTAAATTTTTGTTGCGCCACCAAGGGCATCAATGACTGCTTCTGGGCATGCAACCAAGAAGCAACCAAGTTTTCCAGGCCACCTTTTAAGCATTAAAGCATTGCTGGTTTACGATTATTATTGCTCTAAAATTTCCCAAACGTGCTCGTAGTCCGGACTTTGTGGGAGTGAAAACAATTGTCGGGGCACAATACAGCAGCCAATCCTTTACGATCCGCGCCGTATGCTTAGGATCATTTTCCTGTTGGAAGATCCAGCTAGTACCGAGGCATATTTTGTCAACCGATATTTTCAAATTATTTTCCAATATTGCCTTATATTGTAACCAATTCCTAATACCAATAAAGACTAAATACCCAGTTCCCGAAGCCCCCCCCATATCATAACACTTCCACCGCCATGCTTTACGTTCGTATTAGTTACTGGAGATCCACGGCAGTATGCTCCCTAGCGTATTAGTTGCTGCACGTATGCTCCCTAGTATTGTGCGTGTGTCGACAACAATTTGTGACCTTTCGACTATGTCCTGCGCCAAGTCCGTTTTGTGCACTTGGGGTTTTGTCTCATGTCCTTAGTTATGAAGTAGATTTCCCTGCGGCCAAGCTTCTTTGGTCGGCTACTGCGCGGCTTACTTTCAAAGGTGCTGGTTTCTTCGAAACCTTACTTTAATAATTTTACATCATTATTATTTACATTAAAGCTACAGAAGTGGGTACAATAAAAAACTAGGTAGTATATAGATTTTAGTCAGCTACTGATACTACGACCCCGCAGTCGATATATAACGCATTTCCGCTAATGTTGAAAAATCGAATTTTACAGAAGAATCTCTTAGGAATGAGAAAATCATGCAAATATTATTCAAGTTTTCGTGGTTTTAGCTATAATAACGAATGAAAACCTAATTTTTTCCATTAAAGGCCCCATTTCAAGAAAAAATACAAATTTCGCACGATTTGTTTTTATACTCTCGCGCCCACGCGCACATTGGAAAGCACAATAACATACGATAAAAATTAAGCTTAATTTTCAACGGAACTATAGGGCTTTCAGTTATAATATTTTAGAGGGTAGTGAGACATTAGGTTTCTAACAATTTTTCATTAATATCCCAATTTAAAACAAGTAGAAACGCTGTAGTCGAGATTCCNTCGAATTTTACAGAAGAATCTTTTAGGAATGAGAGAATCATGAATATATTTTTCAAGTTTTCGTGGTTTTAGCTATAATAACGAATGAAAACCTAATTTTTGCTATTAAAGGCCCCATTTCAAGAAAAAATACAAATTTCGCACGATTTGTTTTTATACTCTCGCGCCCACGCGCACATTGAAAAGCACAAAAATATACGATAAAAATTAAGCTTAATTTTCAACGGAACTATAGGGCTTTCAGTTAAATTATTTTAGTGGGTAGTGTGACATTAGGTTCCTAACAATTTTGCATTAATATCCCAATTTAAAAAAAAAGCGTCTTACGATACTTTCGCAGAAATGCGTCGATATGAACAGAAGTACATCTATGACGTATTTAAAAATTTTTAAATGTTTGATAAAGAAAGAGGAATCTTTTTCGAGAAATCTCGACTACAGCGTTTCTACTTGTTTTTGCTTAACTTTATCCTAGCATCGTGGCGCTCATGTGCAAAAGTTGAAATGGCATAAATGCCTATCAAAAATAGCCATTTACATAATCTGCAAGGGGTTGAATAGCATCCGAATGGAATATACCCGTATTTGTTACGAAAACCAGTACCCGAATGTAAACTCCCACATTAAAGCTTTCCAATCATCAATGTTACCTCAAAGCTTTGTTATTACGTTAAGGCTTTGTTATTACTCAAAGCTTTGTTATTACTTTAAAATAAAAGCTTTGGGCTCTGTAAAAAATTAAATTCAATCACTTTCATGGCAGTCAGTTAATCAAAGTTATTCATGCGGTGTGTTCGCAAATACTCATAAAAACTTACAAATATTTTATCTTTTCTTTTATTAAATTTGAAAAATAAACAAATGTTAATCGCACGTCTTCCAGAAATTATACTCATAATATTTATTGAAAATGATATTTTCAATATTTTACGAGTCCAGGGAGTTGACTATGAATATACAAATCCATCTTTTTTTAAAAGCTTTAAAAGTGAAAGTAAAATTGAGACTATAAATGAATGGAAGTATTTGGACTTTGACTATCCAACATTTGTTGACCGCCAGAGAGCAATTAGGAATGGGTAATAATTATTTTTAATCATATGATTTATAATTATATTAAGCGTAGAAAATTTTTAATTTTTAACATGATTACTTATACACTAATGAACCGATATTATGATTTGAATTCTATCAGTTGAAAGATAATTAAATTTTCTTTTATTTTTCGTATTTTAAAGTTAATTTTTGTAAACAAATAACGCAATTTTTATCTAATGAAGTTTAAGAAAAAAAAGTGTCACATAGAAGATGGTATTATGAACTATCAAATATATTCTTGATAATTATTAACAGCTGAGTCGATATAGTCATGTCCGTCAGACCGCCTGAACACATAGATCTTGGATATTATAATAGATAGACAAAGAGATGTAAGAACGATAAACTCAAGAGTGCTGACTATAAATACCAGGTTTTTTGGTGTAAAGATAGAATATATTGGCTATACCAAATGTATATCTAAATTTGGTAGAGTTAGCTTTAAATAAGTAGGCGTAAGAGATATTCGGAGTGTGCTTTTCTATAAAGTAAAGTGTATGACCAACACATTTTCGCCACTAGCTCGGACTGAGGTGGTCGTATGCTCCAATTTAGCTTGAAAATAAAGAACAGATATTGGCTTTATCAATTGTGGATGATAGGGTCCAGGTAGCTGATAGTGCGAACAGGTACCGGGGCCCTGGAGGTAGAGTTAACATATTCACATTTGGTTGTTGTAACTTTGAATTTTAAGGCGTAAGAGGTATTCAGAGTTTTGCTTCTCTATTATGAAGCTTGTGGGAACACCACATTTTCGACACTTGCGCTTGCATGCCCGGGTGTATAAATCTGTTTGCTTAGATAGAATATATAGGCAACGTCAAGAGTAAGACCCTCAAGGTGAAGAAGCGGCAGAAGTAGAATAAGATGGGACACGCCAAGCGCAGGATCCAGTACTAGCGGCGCTTGTCTACCTTGTCCAGGGCTTCGGTCGCCGTCGCCGTCCCAACGCCAACTCCACGTAAAGCGGGAGCAAGCAAACGAATCGATTAAACCATTCGCAATCTTAGTGCACTCGGGCCTATTATACAGCCTTTAATAATAGGTATCGCTGTGGACCAAAATGTTTTATGCATCACACTCTCCTTTCAAGGAGAGTTAAATTTTTGTTGCGCCACCAAGGGCATCAATGACTGCTTCTGGGCATGCAACCAAGAAGCAACCAAGTTTTCCAGGCCACCTTTTAAGCATTAAAGCATTGCTGGTTTACGATTATTATTGCTCTAAAATTTCCCAAACGTGCTCGTAGTCCGGACTTTGTGGGAGTGAAAACAATTGTCGGGGCACAATACAGCAGCCAATCCTTTACGATCCGCGCCGTATGCTTAAGATCATTTTCCTGTTGGAAGATCCAGCTAGTACCGAGGCATATCTTGTCAACCGATATTTTCAAATTATTTTCCAATATTGCCTTATATTGTAACCAATTCCTAATACCAATAAAGACTAAATACCCAGTTCCCGAAGCCCCCCCCCCCATATCATAACACTTCCACCGCCATGCTTTACGTTCGTATTAGTTACTGGAGATCCACGGCAGTATGCTCCCTAGCGTATTAGTTGCTGCACGTATGCTCCCTAGTATTGTGCGTGTGTCGACAGCAATTTGTGACCTTTCGACTATGTCCTGCGCCAAGTCCGTTTTGTGCACCTTGGGGTTTTGTCTCATGTCCTTAGGTATGAAGTAGATTTCCCTGCGGCCAAGCTTCTTTGATCGGCTACTGCGCGGCTTACTTTCAAAGGTGCTGGTTTCTTCGAAACCTTACTTTAATAATTTTACATCATTATTATTTACATTAAAGCTACAGAAGTGGGTACAATAAAAAACTAGGTAGTATATAGATTTTAGTCAGCTACTGATACTACGACCCCGCAGTCGATATATAACGCATTTCCGCTAATGTTGAAAAATCGAATTTTACAGAAGAATCTTTTAGGAATGAGAGAATCATGAATATATTTTTCAAGTTTTCGTGGTTTTAGCTATAATAACGAATGAAAACCTAATTTTTGCTATTAAAGGCCCCATTTCAAGAAAAAATACAAATTTCGCACGATTTGTTTTTATACTCTCGCGCCCACGCGCACATTGAAAAGCACAATAATATACGATAAAAATTAATCTTAATTTTCAACGGAACTATAGGGCTTTCAGTTAAATTATTTTAGTGGGTAGTGAGACATTAGGTTCCCAACAATTTTGCATTAATATCCCAATTTAAAAAAAAGCGTCTTACGATACTTTCGCAGAAATGCGTCGATATGAACAGAAGTACATCTATGACGTATTTAAAAATTTTTAAATGTTTGATAAAGAAAGAGGAATCTTTTTCGAGAAATCTCGACTACAGCGTTTCTACTTGTTTTTGCTTAACTTTATCCTTGCATCGTGGCGCTCATGTGCAAAAGTTGAAATGGCATAAATTCCTATCAAAAATAGCCATTTACATAATCTGCAAGGGGTTGAATAGCATCCGAATGGAATATACCCGTATTTGTTACGAAAACCAGTACCCGAATGTAAACTCCCACATTAAAGCTTTCCAAACATCAATGTTACCTTAAAGCTTTGTTATTCGTGAAAGCTTTGTTATTACTCAAAGCTTTGTTATTACTTTAAAATAAAAGCTTTGGGCTCTGTAAAAAATTAAATTCAATCTCTTTCATGGCAGTCAGTTAATCAAAGTTATTCATGCGGTGTGTTCGCAAATACTCATAAAAACTTACAAATATTTTATCTTTTCTTTTATTAAATTTGAAAAATAAACAAATGTTAATCGCACGTCTTCCAGCAATTATACTCATAATATTTATTGAAAATGATATTTTCAATATTCTACGAGTCCAGGGAGTTGACTATGAATATACAAATCCATCTTTTTTTAAAAGCTTTAAAAGTGAAAGTAAAATTGAGACTATAAATGAATGGAAGTATTTGGACTTTGACTATCCAACATTTGTTGACCGCCAGAGAGCAATTAGGAATGGGTAATAATTATTTTTAGTCATATGATTTATAATTATATTAAGCGTAGAAAATTTTTAATTTTTAACATGATTACTTATACACTAATGAACCGATATTATGATTTGAATTCTATCAGTTGAAAGATAATTAAATTTTCTTTTATTTTTCGTATTTTAAAGTTAATTTTTGTAAACAAATAACGCAATTTTTATCTAATGAAGTTTAAGAAAAAAAAGTGTCACATAGAAGATGGTATTATGAACTATCAAATATATTCTTGATAATTATTAACAGCTGAGTCGATATAGTCATGTCCGTCAGACCGCCTGAACACATAGATCTTGGATATTATAATAGATAGACAAAGAGATGTAAGAACGATAAACTCAAGAGTGCTGACTATAAATACCAGGTTTTTTGGTGTAAAGATAGAATATATTGGCTATACCAAATGTATATATAAATTTGGTAGAGTTAGCTTTAAATTAGTAGGCGTAAGAGATATTCGGAGTGTGCTTTTCTATAAAGTAAAGTGTATGACCAACACATTTTCGCCACTAGCTCGGACTGAGGTGGTCGTATGCTCCAATTTAGCTTGAAAATAAAGAACAGATATTGGCTTTATCAATTGTGGATGATAGGGTCCAGGTAGCTGATAGTGCGAACAGGTACCGGGGCTCTGGAGGTAGAGTTAACATATTCACATTTGGTTGTTGTAACTTTGAATTTTAAGGCGTAAGAGGTATTCAGAGTTTTGCTTCTCTATTAAGAAGCTTGTGGGAACACCACATTTTCGACACTTGCGCTTGCATGCCCGGGTGTATAAAGCTGTTTGCTTAGATAGAATATATAGGCAACGTCAAGAGTAAGACCCTCAAGGTGAAGAAGCGGCAGAAGTAGAATAAGATGGGACACGCCAAGAGCAGGATCCGGTACTAGCGGCGCTTGCTTCGGTCGCCGTCGCCGTCCCAACGCCAACTCCACGTAAAGCGGGAGCGAGCAAACGAATCGATTAAACCATTCGCAATCTTAGTGCACTCGGGCCTATTATACAGCCTTTAATAACAGGTATCGCTATGGACCAAAATGTTTTATGCATCACACTCTCCTTTCAAGGAGAGTTAAATTTTTGTTGCGCCACCAAGGGCATCAATGACTGCTTCTGGGCATGCAACCAAGAAGCAACCAAGTTTTCCTGGTCACCTTTTAAGCATTAAAGCATTGCTGGTTTACGATTATTATTGCTCTAAAATTTCCCAAACGTGCTCGTAGTCCGGACTTTGTGGGAGTGAAAACAATTGTCGGGGCACAATACAGCAGCCAATCCTTTACGATCCGCGCCGTATGCTTAGGATCATTTTCTTGTTGGAAGATCCATCTAGTACCGAGGCATATTTTGTCAACCGATATTTTCAAATTATTTTCCAATATTGCCTTATATTGTAACCAATTCCTAATACCAATAAAGACTAAATACCCAGCTCCCGAAGCCCCCCCATATCATAACATTTCCACCCCCATGCTTTACGTTCGTATTAGTTGCTGGAGATCCACGGCAGTGTTCTTGCACGTATGCTGCGTTATGCTGCGGAATTCTCCGTGATTAATGGTCCCTAGTATTTTGCGTGTGTCGACAACAATTTGTGACCTTTCGACTATATCCTGCGCCAAGTCCGTTTTGTGCACCTTGGGGTTTTGTCTCATGTCTTTAGGTATGAAGTAGATTTCCCTGCGGCCAAGCTTCTTTGATCGGCTACTGCGCGGCTTACTTTCAAAGGTGCTGGTTTCTTCGAAACCTTACTTTAATAATTTTATTATCATTATTATTTATATTAAAGCTACAGAAGTGGGTACAATAAAAAAGTAGGTAGTATATAGATTTAAGTCAGCTACTGATACTACGACCCCGCAGTCGTTAAAGGCAACTCTGCGACAACATCTTTTATTCGCACTCCAAACCCAAAGGCGCGTGGAATGCCGTGAATTGTAAAGGCACGTGGAGTGCCGTGTGAGACGCAGGACAGCGTCAGATTATCTAAAATCCTGAGGAGAATGCATCACTCACCAAAGCGGAGCAGAAGGTTGAACGAGGAGCAGGTCACTCCCGTATCAACGAGTGCGGCTCAGACATCCGGGAGCAGCGGCGTGGGAAGCAAGTTGGCGAAGAGAAAGGTAGCAGCTACCACGGCACCGCCAATTCCCAGCCAGACCACCGCGACCACCGTGGCATCTTCCCAGTCTGGAAGTGCACCGGAACAGACCCAGGCACCTCCAATGTTGGACCTCTTGGAGAGGATCGCGTCGTTGGAGAAGGAGCTGGTACAGCTTAGAGCCAATAGTGTGAGCCAGAGCGCACCCATAACCTATGGCGAAGGCGGCGTGGGTAATGTAGCGGCACATGTGGCGCCGCCATAATGGACTGACCCGCCATCTTTGCCAACCAGTAACGGGATCCCATACAACGGGGTCAGCACAGGCAGTACGGTACACATGGCGCCGCCATCTTGGAGCGGGCCAACACTGCTGGCAAGTAGCAGTCATAAGGCACCGTATTGCGCAACTAGCACGGCGCAGGCAGCGCATGGGCTAGCACCGCCGGGTGTAAGCATCCACAATACCTGGACGCCGACACCAATAGCTGGATCGGACCCCTGGATGACACCGAACAACGGATGCAATATGCCACGTAGGCTTCCCGATCTGCCAGTATTTGGCGGTCAGCCAGAGGACTGGCCGATCTTCTACTGCGCTTTCACTGAAACAACGCAAGCGTACAACTGCACGGATCTGGAAAACAACCAACGCTTGCTAAAGGCGCTGAAGGATGAGGCACGTGAGACCGTCAAGTCTCTCCTGATTCATCCAAGGAACGTCAGCGCTGCGGTGGAGCAGCTGCGCTTCAGGTATGGCCGACCGGAGCAATTTGTTCGCAGACAGCTGAACAGCATCCGGGAGGTGCCCCACATTTCGGAGCACAACTTGGCGAAGATGGTACCCTTCGCAACCCGCGTGAGTCACCTCACAGCCTTCCTGCAGTCGGTGAGGGCAGAGCAGCATCTGGGGAACCCAATGCTAATGGAAGAACTTGTGGCCAAGCTCCCCACTAGTAAACGTGTGGAGTGGGCAAGGCGACAGGTGACACCTTTCCCTACCATTGTGCATTTTAGCGTGTGGTTGACGGAGTATGCAAATATTGTGTGTACTATCGTGGACGTCGAGGGATAAGAGCCGAGGCGTCGATTGCTGCATGCAAGCATTGACCACAACCAAGGCGAGCAACAGGATCGGCCCAGAAGTTGTCCCATCTGTGGAGGACAACATGCAGTCAGGGACTGCAGGGAGTTCAAAGGAGCTTCGCCACAGGATAGGTGGGCATTAGCAAAAAGGCATCGAATTTCCACACGTACCCAAAATGAGGTAACTATGCAGTCAGAGGAGGCGCCCATAGAGAGGATCCTAAGCTGTGTCGACGCAAAAGGAGGCCGTCTACTATTCCGTATATTACCAGTCACACTGTATGGTGCTGGTCGACGAGTCGATGCGTACGCTCTTCTAGATGAGGGATCGTCCGTAACTATGATAGACGACGAGTTACGAAGGGACCTCGGGATCCAAGGTGAGCGTCGACAGCTTAATATTCAGTGGTTTGGAGGTAGAGCGACCAGACAGCCGACCAACGTCGTGAGTCTGCAAATCAGCGGATTGGGCAAGCAAGTTCGCCATGCGTTGCGAAACGTTTACTCCGTCCCGGATCTGAGCTTGCCGATGCAGACCCTATTTCTATTTCGAGATGGAGAACTTTGGCGTGAAGCTCGCGCCACCTGTCGCGGGTAGCAACGACATGCGGGCACAGAAGAACCTCGAAGACACGACAGTGAAGGTGGGTCCACGTTACCAGACAGGTTTGTTATGGAAGGACGACCACACCGTGCTGCCACCCTGCTATGACATGGCGTACAAGCGGTTGGTCAACGTGGAGAGAAAAATGAAGCGGAACGGTCAGTTCGCGCAGGCCTACAGCAGGATCATCAAGGACTACGTGCTGAAAGGATACGCTCGACGACTTGACCCTAGCGAAGTCGCGATGGAAAGTCACCGGCTATGGTACTTGCCTTACTTCGGAGTCGAAAACCCGAATAAGCCGGGAAAGATCCGATTGGTCTTTGATGCCGCGGCCAAAGTGAAAGGAGTATCGATCAATTCGGCTCTGGACAAAGGCCCGCAGCATTTCAAGCCATTGCCAGCCGTACTCTTCCACTTTAGAGAAGGAGCCGTCGGAGTTTGCGGGGACATCAGGGAGATGTTCCACCAAATCCAAATTCGACCCGAGGATAGAGTTTCCCAACGATTTTTGTGGAGAAATGGCAACGACCACAAGGAGCCTGATGTGTACGAGATGGACGTCATGACCTTCGGAGCAGCCTGTTCGCCAAGCGCTGCGCAGTGTGTGAAGACTGTGAATGCCAAACAGTTTGAGCATTCGGATCCGAGAGCAGTCAAGGCCATCATCGATCATCACTATGTGGACGACTACGTGGACAGCTTTGCTACAGAGAGCGAAGCCATCAGCGTATCTACCCGAGTCAAGGAGATACATGCGAACGCTGGGTTCGAGTTATGCCAGTTCTTAGCAGCACTAGGTCCACCTGGACACGTAGAGTGCGTCGGATGGGGTGAGTCGGAACAGAAGATTCTGGGGATGTTATGGGCAGGCAGCCACGGATTGCTTTAAATTCAATGTGAAGTAACATCGTACCCCGAGCAGCGACGTGAGCGGAGAACGAGTCCCTACCAAGAGGGAATTTTTGAGCCTAGTCATGTCTACGTTCGATCCCCTGGGATTTCTTTGCTGTCTCATGATTACAGGCAAGTTGCTGTTGCGAGAGATCTGGAGGCTGGAATAAACAGAGCCTTCACGAACTGGCGTAAAGAGATGGACGCCGTGGCACAGTTTCGATGCCCCCGCCATTATTTTGGACGCGGNCCTTGGACATCTTGTCGTCGTAGGGTCTGCATCGGCAAGCTCAGATCCCGAACGGAGTAGACGTTTCGCAACGCATGGCGAACTTGCTTGCCCAGTCCGCCGATCTGCAGACTTACAACGTTGGTAGGCTGTCTGGTCGCCCTACCTCCAAACCACTGAATGTTAAGCTGTCGACGCTCACCTTGGTTCCCGAGGTCCCTTCGTAACTCGTCGTCTATCATAGTTACGGACGATCCCTCATCCAGAAGAGCGTACGCATCGATTTGTCGACCAGCACCATACAGTGTGACTGGTAATATACGGAATAGTAGACGGCCTCCTTCTGCTTCGACACAGCTTAGGATCCTCTCTGCGGGCGCCTCCTCTGACTGCGGAGCTACTCCATTTTGGGTACGTCTGGGAACTGCCGACTGCTGGTTTCCCTCGTCGTACCTTCTATTGCCGCCTTGTTGCGACGATCCTCTGCGTTGGCTGTCCACCCGATGCAGCATGCTGTGATGCCTTTGCCGACATCCATTCACGCGACACTCACCTTCCCAATTGCAGGCTCTAGTCATGTGTCCACTTTGTAGGCAATTAAAGCAAATTTGATGCCTTTTTGCATATGCCCACCTATCCTGTGGCGAAGCTCCTTTGAACTCCCTGCAGTCCCTGACTGCATGTTGTCCTTCACAGATGGGACAACTTCTGGGCCGATCCTGTTGCTCGCCTTGGTTGTGGTCAATGCTTGCATGCAGCAATCGACGCCTCGGCTCCTTTCCCTCGACGTCCACGACAGTACACACAATGTTTGCGTACTCCGTCAACCACGCGCTAAAATGCGCAATGGTTGGGAAAGGAGTCACCGTCGCAGCATGCCTTGCCCACTCCACACGTTTACTAGTGGGGAGCTTGGCCACAAGTTCCTCCATTAGCATTGGGTTCCCCAGATGCTGCTCTGCGCTCACCGACTGCAGGAAGGCTGTGAGGTTACTCACGCGGGTTGCGAAGGGTATAATCTTTGCCAAGTTGTGCTCCGAAATGTGGGGCACCTCCCGGATGCTGTTCAGCTGGCTGCGAACAAGTTGCTCCGGTCGGCCATACCTGAAGCGCAGCTGCTCCACCGCAGCGCTGACGTTCCTTGGATGGATCAGGAGAGACTTGACGGTCTCACGTGCCTCATCCTTCAGCGCCTTCAGCAAGCGTTGGTTGTTCTCCAGATCCGTGCAGTTGTACGCTTGCGTCGTTTCGGTGAAAGCGCAGTGGAAGATCGGCCAGTCCTCTGGCTGGCCCCCAAATACTGGCAGATCGGGAAGTTTTCGTGGCATATTATATCCGCTGTTCGGTGTCATCCAGGGGTACTGTCCAGCTATTGGTGNGACCACGTACTCGATAGCCTCCTGATCGAGGCGGAGAATATAGTAAACTCGCGTCCGCTCACCCATTTTCCGGTGGATGCGGACCAGGAGGCGCCTCTGACGCCAAATGACCTGATCAGAGGAGTACCCGGATCTTCCGGACACGCCTGGCGAAGACGTGGAGCTGCCCAAGGAGTGCGCTACGCGGAAGCAGTGGAGGGTAGCACGGCTACTTAGGGACCGTTTCTGGCGGAGGTGGGTCATGGAGTACCTGCCAACGCTCGTGCGCCGCGAGAAGTGGTGTCGAAGGACGGAGCCCATTCGCCAGGGTGATGTGGTCTTCGTTTGCGACCCAGCACTGCCCCGAAGAGAGTGGCGCAAGGGGATCATCGAGAAGGTCTACCCTAGAGCGGATGGCGTCATCAGAAGCGCTAGAGTACGCGTAAGCGACGGCGGCCTACCTAGGATTATCATGCGTCCCGTCTCTAAACTTGCAGTTTTGGATTTGAGTGAAGTGGTTCTAAACGGGGTCGGGGATGTCACCGGACGATAGTTATACGATAGGCCTTAAGATAGTTTTTAGTACACTTATCGATAGATTTCGATCAATGGATGGATTTGGATCTCGACCGACGGACGGTCATACTAAGGCGCTATTACTTTCGCGGCTTATTGGTTAAGCTTTTATTCTTGTCGTAAGGTGAAAGTAGGAGGTCACAGTGCGGTAGGTCAGGCACTTTATCATATAATGTTATAGTTGAAGTTTTATAATTCTTAGAATAAAACGGATCGGCCCGGCACGGCAAGCGCGGCACATCCGGAGGCACAACCGACGATCAGCAAACATGTGTAAACAAAGTAGATTCCCTGACCCGGGGGAAAGAGGCCGGCCGTTAAAGGCAACTCTGCGACAACATTACTTTAAAATAAAAGCTTTGGGCTCTGTACAAAAGTAAATTCAATCTCATTCATGGCAGTCAGTTAATCAAAGTTATTCATGCGGTGTGTTCGCAAATACTCATAAAAACTTACAAATATTTTATCTTTTCTTTTATTAAATTTGAAAAATAAACAAATGTTAATCGCACGTCTTCCAGCAATTATACTCATAATATTTATTGAAAATGATATTTTCAATATTTTACGAGTCCAGGGAGTTGACTATGAATATACAAATCCATCTTTTTTTAAAAGCTTTAAAAGTGAGTATTGTCGCGAGTTTCACTGGGAGTTGCCTTTAACGGCCGGCCTCTTTTCCCCGAGTCAGGCAATCTGCTTTGTTTGTTTTGATCGTCAGCTGTGCCGGTTGTGCTGCCAGTTCGCTGCGCCGTGCCGTGCCAGTCCGATCCGATCCGATTTGCCGATCCGTTTTATTCTATAAACTATACTTTAAACATAACCCTTTAACATAAAGTGCATGACCTACCGCACTGTGACCTCCTACTTTCACTTCGCGACAATAATAAAGCTTATAAGAGGCGCGAAAGTAATGGCGCCTTAGTATGACCGCTTGTCGGTCGAGATCCGAATCCATTCATCGATCGGGACTTATCGATACATGTACTAAAAACTATCTTAAGGCCTATCGTATAACTATCGTCCGGCGACAGTGAGACTATAAATGAATGGAAGTGCTTGGACTTTGACTATGCAACATTTTTTAACCGCCAAAAAGCAATTAGGAATGGGTAATAATTATTTTTAATCATATGATTTATAATTTTATTAAGGGTAGAACATTGTATAAATACATTTGTCTTTAAGTAAAATACTCGTACTTATAAAGATTTATCTTTTATTTTCAGGGATTTTGTGCCAAAGAATAATTTACCCTTGGGTATTGATAAGTACTCAAACCGTCTGTTTATAACAACACCTCGATGGAAGGATGGGGTTCCCGCAAGTATTGGTACTATCCCATACCCGACAAAAGAAAACAGTCCAGCAATTAAACCATATCCAAAATGGGAGGACCACGGAGACCCAAGGAGTCCTGACTGCATGAAGTTGATATCTGTGTATCGCACAGCCATAGATGAGTGTCATCGATTATGGCTAATTGATTCGGGCATTGTTAACGCCACAATTAACTTGACTCAAATATGCCCACCCAAAATAGTCGTATATGATCTTAAAACTGACAACTTAATAGTTCGGTATAGTTTTCCGGAAACTCAAATAAAAGAAGACTCCTTACATTCAAATATTGTTGTGGATATAGGCGTAGATTGCGAAGACGCGCATGCCATTGTTTCGGATGTATGGCGTTACGGTCTTCTTGTTTACAGCTTGTCTCAAAACAGAAGTTGGCGCGTCACGAATTATAACTTTTCTCCCAACCCCATTGCTTCAAATTTTATCATATATGGTTTGAACTTTCAATGGCTGGATGGAGTATTTGGCCTAAGTATAAAAGTCAATCAACCAAGTAATGAACGCGTTTTATATTTTCATCCAATGGCCAGTTTTAAGGTAAGTGCAAACGTCTAAAGAATAAATATTGATTGGAAAATGGATTTTATTGATCAACAATGCGTCTGCACAAATAAGAACGATTATTGTCGAGTGTCTCGACTATAATTACCCGGTTCTCAGTTTCACCAGGATTTTGACACATTATAATACCAACAAATTTTCGTAATTTGGTGTTTGGAGGTGTGTGTAAGAGAAGTGCGCGCCATGTTTCTATGAAGAAGCTTGTGACCCTACCAATGTACTGTGGATGCCACAGATTTTCGTGGCTTGCGGCGGTTTTTAACATAAACTTGTGCTGATATGATGTCCCCAAAATCAGTTTTTCTCCATATTTTATAATCTACAAAATCTAGACGTTCATACGCACGGACGGACGGACAGAATGACATGGCTAAATCGACTCGGCTGTTGATGCTGATCAAGAATATATATACTTTATAGGGTCGGAAAAGCTTAATTCTTTCTGTTACAAACATTTGCACAACTCCAATATACCCTTGTTTTTTTAAAGAACCGGGTATAAAAAGTTGGAACAATGTAGTGGAGATTATTCGTCAAGCAGAAACTACTCATATATACCTACCTATTTTCTATATTATTTAACTCGTCTTATATTATTTAACTCCAAATTACGTTTATACACAGCCACACATCTATTAGGCTTTTAATGTATAGTGGCAAATATGGTATGTCTTTATTGCGGCTTAACTAAACAAGTAGGAACGCTGTAGTCGAGATTTCTCGACCGTTGTCGAGATACCTTTAACTTCACTTTTCAACACTCTTTGTTTTTATTTATTTTTTTTTAATAATAAAAAAAATTTTAGTTTGTTGACATCCAAAAAATCAGCACGTGCACATATACATGCACTTCTGTATGTATTGTTCCTACGTAGTACGTACACATCCTTCTGTATGTATACACGTGCGAACGACTTGAAGTGAAAGAAGAGACGGATGACGTCACGTGCGGCATGCCGTTGCTTAGGGAAAGGTGTGGGTAAAATTTTAATTGGTCATATCCTCTATACTTATTGTCTGATCTGGACGTAATTTTGCATATACGTGTTTGACGATTGGAGGACTTAGCCGAATAAAAATTATGTTTCTAGCTTTTAACATTTCGAAGTTATCGATTTTTTTGCAAATACGAGGGCGAGAAGGGACGTGCCAAAAATATGAAATGAACTTGCTATTCCTGCAATAATTACACACCAAAAGCAAAAAGAATTACACCTCTTACCAGGTGCTCATACAGACAGACAGACGGACATGGCAATATAGACTCGGCTGTTGATGCTGATCAAGAATATATGTATATACCTTATGGGGTCGGAGATGTCTCCTTCTGCCTGTTACATACATTTGCACAAAGTTAATATACCATTTGTACCATTCGGATTGATTAAATTCGCCGGCGACCAATTACAGCGCTGAAAACTTGAAAACTTGAATTAGCGGTTAAGCATTAGCGGTCACGTCATTGTTTGGGTTTAAATTGTACCTTTAAGAATGGAAATGTGTTTTTTTGGAAGGGATCATGGATACTAGGGTATACTTGATCCTCTTGAAAGAAAAACTCGTCCAGATTGCGAAATATACGGTTATTCGCGGCCATTATTCTACAAAGCGATCCGTACGACATTGAGAGCATTGGAAAGATTTGGCTTGTCTGTAGCTGTCCCCATTGAAAATTTGGGGTCAATTTTGGACCAAAACATTTGAAAATTCAAAAAAAAACACAATGAATTAAAAAACCCGGTATAAATAATCAAAATAATCACGGCTGTTACCAAAAAATTTGAGAATTCGATGCCGAAACGTTAAAAAATGGTCCTTGTAAATAAAGGTGGCCATACCCTTTTTTTATTTCCATTTTTTTTTTTTACTAATATGTGTTATATATTACTTTGTCAGTAGTGGATAAATAGAAAAATATAAGTTTGTTAGGACTTTTTTTTTTATAACGAATTTGTTACAAAGATATGTGCACTCTTACCTAACTGAGCAACTTAAACAAATTAGAATTTATGAACACAAAAAATTAATTATGTGAAGCCCATTTTAGGTACTTTGAGGTCGCGCTCAATGTCCGCCGTTCTCATGTACCATGGAGCTCATGAGATCCTCCTCAGCGTCTTTGCTTGGAGTACCCGTAATTTGTTGAGGTGCGTTTTAGCTGCGATACCGTACACCTGTAATGCGTAGAAAAGGCTCGGAGCTAAAATGCACTTGAAAATCCAGCGAAAGCTTGTTTTTAGCGGAGAGTAGCCAGGACATACGATTGAGCTTGGTTCTATAGGAGTGCAGCAGCTACTTGACTTGACTGTTTGCGCATTTATAGTATCTGCATTGATACACACGTTCCAATTCCTAGCCCATTCCTGAAATGCATCCAGATACTGTTGGAGATCTATTTTTGCCAGATCTATGGAGCTTTTTTTGGTGAGCACCGCGGTATAGTCAGCGTAGGTTGCAACCGGTGTATCCTGTCGTGCAATTGCTGTGATTGACGAGTGGGTTTGCATGTCGGCCGAGAATAGTGAATACAATGTAGGGCCCAGCACACTACTACTGGCCTTAACACTTTCATGGCTTTGTGAAGAAGTCCGGTATGCCACACTCTGTCGAAATATCCAAGAAAGCAGCCACCGCGTACTCTTTCTCCTTCATGGCCTCCAGCGCAAAGTTGCTGCCTGCGAAAACAAAACTGAAACTTGGGAATCAGACGGGTAACCGCCTCGACACTCAGAATTCTGTTTAGAATCAGTCTCTATATTGTTTTTCCTAAGGAAGGAAGAAGACTGATTGTTGGTTGCTTCGATCCTATTGTTGTTGATGCCATTGGTGACAAACAAATTTGTTGCTGATGGTGTAATTTGTGAGTTGTAAGTAACGAAAGTGGGCTCTCCCGTTGCAACAATCTCTGGTATTGGCTATTGGATACTACTCTTGCAACAGCTTGCCTCTGGAGTAGGCACTCGAGTTGCAACTCGCGGTGCCCCACCTTGCATGTTTGGCATTGTAGTTACCTCCAGCAATAAATTTGTTTCCAAACTCGGCGAACATGGATTCAAATCCCATTCTGGTCCTTGGTTTATTGGGTTAGCAAATTCACTCTAGGTATTTGCCTGTCCATGGTAGTGATAGAGGGCTGTGGAGTGTAGCTCAATGTGGAGTGCACAATGACTGAGGCGCCACCTTTGGCGTTGCCGCTGGGGTGAAAGAAGATAATCCTGGCAGAAATATACGCTGTCCTTTTTTTTATATGTGTTTCTGTGGCCAGCACAACATCTATGTTATAAGCACTGAGGAGTAGCCGGAGCTTTTCTGAGCTCTTAGCTAGCCCCGTGCATTCTACAAACCGATTTTAATAGTCAGTTGCATCATTTTGGCATACGAGAGATCAGAACCGTTACCAGTTCTGGAAATGCCTTGTTTGCCTCCAAAGATTCTCCCTTATAGAGTTCTCCAACGCCAGGAATTTATTATCAGGCGGCACATTGTGTTCTCGCTGGGTATGTTTAAGAGCGCTTGGCCCAAGTTGAGCCTGTTTGGGGCGAGCTACCTCAGCATAGGAAATGTTGCAGCTGACAGTGCTTGCAGGGATGAAACTCCGGGTGATGTCCTGGTTATGTTTTGTACTGGAAGGGAGACAAGGAGCCTTGGTTTTGGTTTCAGCAATCTGCCATTTCAGCCCTGACTGGGCATTTCTTGTTTGTTGAAGCATGGTCGCCCCCACAATTGATGCACAAACAGTCATAACTAGTGCATAGTAGACGTCTGCATCATTACATTCATAACATACGTCTAAATGAATACATTCGAATCGAATAGAATGGAGTAAGTGGAATGATGGATATGAAATGACACTGTATGAGTGCAAGCCTGTGTTCCTCTCTTAATTTGAGACGTCAAACGAAATGAGAGAGAATGAACGAAACGAAAAGTGAAATGAGAGATTTGTATACTCAAATCATTCGAGTTGTTTCTTATGATTTCGGTACATTCCCTTTCTTGGAGTTGCAGCAAAAAGACGGAAATATAGACAACTAATTTATAAAAGAAGCCGACGAGCCTGTATGTTTATATTTGTAGACCTCGTTTTTTAAAGTTTGGTTTTTAGGTTGTGTGTATTACATTACTCTGTGTAAATTTGTGTATTATTAAATGCAAGACGGCTTTTGCTTATTTTGCCTCTGCAACAAGTTGTTTAGGGACTGTCCCAGAGGCCAGCTGGTTAAAAAGACAGTTTTCCGCGTTTGTTTTTGTTCGTGTTTTTGTTAGATAATAATCTGTGTATTTGTGATCTGTCCATAAGTGTTTTTTGTGTTATTTTTTCAGAATTAAAATCGCCTTATGGCCATGAAGTTAATAAAGGGCTCGCCCAGCACAGGTTTGTTAACCCTATCTTTATGTTACAAGTATAATTACAATTTTTTCTTTATCAAGGTGCCAATATAAACACAAAAATAGAGGCGATTTTTAAGGACTTTGGATGTGACCTTGAAGTAGATCGTAACTGTAATCGTAACTGATCGTGGGTCGAACATGATTAAAGCCTTTTCGAGCTCGGATAAAATTCACTGCATAAACCACTTGCTTAACAACGCTGTTGAAAAAGCTATTAACGCTATTCCCGAGGTGGAAAATATTGTCACAAGTTGCAGCAAGCTGGTCAGATATTCTAAAAAGTCAGGAAATAATTCATCGTTAGGGATAAAATCAAACCAATTTTACGATTGCTGAAAGTTTTTGAGAATGTGTCCAAAAAACTTGAAGCTTCTAGACGCCAAACGATACATTTAATTTTGCCACATTTAAACAAGCTAAAGAAAACCTGCCATATCGAGTACTATGACACAGACATAATTAAAAGCCTTAAATTCCAACACAATAGCCAAATTTTATCAACAGTTACTCCAAATTTGACAAAATTCCATAACATAGCTTTGTTAGGCATTTGAATAAGCAATTTTTCCGCTATTGCACAAAACAAGCTGCAAAATATTTTGCATTCCAGCTAGCAGCGCGGCTTCGGAACGGACCGCAAGAAATTTAATAACAGAGAAGCGTTGTCAAATAGCCACTAACTCAGAAAATATCAACAAAATAATGTTATTGCATTCCAATTTAAATTACTTGTATGTTATTGTTAACTTAGAAATAAATAAAATAAAAATCCATAAATATAAAGCCTTTTTGGACTCGAAGAAAATTCACTGCATTTCATTTGTTTTATTTTCTTTTATTTACATTTTCAACTCGAATCATTCGAATGAAACGTCTCTGTTCCTTCTACCTGCTCTTTGTGCATATGAGTAAGCGTAAGAGAGCCAACCCTCTCACCCCATGTTGGCTTTGCTCACAAATTCACTCAACTAATTTTGAGCATGTGTGTTTTTTGCGACTCATGCAGATGCCTAGTACCGAACCGGTCGTGTCCCAGATTGGCTCTTGGTGGCAGTAGCTTTTGGAGTGTCTAAACATATGACATTTGAGACATTGCAAAATTTCGTGTCTATGATAAGCGCGCTCGATATTAATCCTGTACTTGCCTAGTTTATGTAGGTTAAAGACCTCTGTCGCTTGTGGCCCATGTTTGAGATTTACGAAAAATATATTTTGTCCAGTCTTGTAGTTGACGTTACCATATTTTGTGATAATCTCAATATTACGCCAGTCTATCTTTCTGGGACAACCAGCTCATTAGGAGCATTTTTGATATTGGATGTAAGCACGCCGGCATTAATTCCTTTGAAGAGTACCCTGTATGGCTCATCCTCCTTGAGTTAATGGAGGCAGTACTGGCAATTGAGAGCGTTTGAGTGCTTAACCGTTGTTTGGAAAGCCGCGGAGTTGACAGTTTATATTCTTAACACACCGAACTTAGAGGTACGAATTCTGTAGTTGTCAGCACCTCCAAAGCCATTTCCAAATTTTTGGGGTTGTCAACATTAGGCACACAAATAGCAGGAGGCTTAGCTCGCGTTTTTTGGGTGTGTTTATTCTTATTGGCATTTACAGGTGTTTCTGACTCGTCGTCAGAAACAGTTTCTGATATGTCCAACCGCATAACATGACTAGCTTCTTCGTCCAGAGCTGCAAAACGGTTATTATTTAAAGCCGCTGCCTTGGAGGTGGATGCCGTTGGATTTTTCGGGACCTTCAGCTTTAGTGATAGCTTTGGTTGGGCTTGCAGAAACTTTTACCTTCTTGCTTACATGCTCTTCTCGGGATTGAAACGAACATTTTTTCTTTCGAGCCACTATTGAGAAGAAGTCGATTAACGATGTGTTAGAGGTCGATGTAGCCAAAGCCGAGGAAACATTGGGGCCCACTGTAGAAGCCATGTTACTAGTGGTACATACACTGCCAGTCAGACAGGAGAGTATACGTGGGGTCGTTATTGTCGTGGTTGGAGTATTCAGTGTGTAGCTGGTGCTACACTGAGTGTGAGCCTTATTAGAGCTCGCAGTTGTTGTAGTTGCAATTGAATTATATAATTTAAACTTGAATGAGTAAACCAGAGAGGCATGTAGATCGTCAGGTGAACCTGCCGAGTCCTTTATCTTCTCAAACTCAAGCTGCCATGAAGACGAGTTGGTGTCCATTTCCAATTGGAAATTAAGGGCTTGTCCTATTGTTTAAGTAGCACAACCAGAAAATGGTTTAGATCGGTCCACACATGCGACTGATCGCATCAGCTGCGAACGCGGAATTGTGTAGGGATTTTTACATTCACTATCTACTAAATGATAGTGATGTTAAGGGAAGCCGAATTGGCTACCCCCGCAGTCATCTTCTGGGCTGTGTCCTGATTAATGAACAGGGTTTCGTTAACGGTGGCGCGTTCATTAAAGGTGGCAAAGTGTGTTCCATGTATCCAGACGCTGGTTCCATTGTCCACTTGCATCTGCGATTACCGGTCATTGACGATGAGTAGCATCATCTTACCAGTGTCAATATCTGATGTATTTGCTTTTTTCAGAATTTGCTGTAAGTTTATTGATTTTATCCTGCACTCTATTGTTAATTTCTATGAGTTTTCTATTTTTTCTATTTTTTATCTTAAAAAATATATGATCAGCTATGCCAATAATTATTAAAAATTTGTGGTCATGAAAGAAAAAATAAAACAACTATATAATTTTGCTAAAATAATAGAAATAAGTCAAATTATTAGCCTTTTATTGGATGAATTATCTCAGGTTGTCTTTGGACCACTTAATGAGGACCATGGTCCCCATGTCCGCTTCCACAACCTTCTCTTCGCACAAGGGTTTGTTTCTAAGTCGTCTATTGCCTTCTGTTGGTGACCGAGTTTATCGCACTTTTATACCTAAAGGATCTATACATCTATATTTATATATATATAGGCCAATAGGCCAACCTCTGCAGTGTCACCTATCTCCTTGTCGATTTTTAAGAACCTAGCAAGTTCAAATAGGGTGCTATGGAAGCGCTCTACCTGTTCTTTGGAAACGCTGTGCAGGGGTGAGGCATTGTTAGCATGGCCGAGATGGAATATGGCTCATTATCACAATAAATAATTCTGGCCTTGCGAAAGAAATTCATGAGTGGAAGCAATGCTGGCTTCAGTCCACGATGGTTCTTGACGGAACTGGATGAATGATGGCGAATTTGGAAAATTTGTCGTCGAAAGTGACACCCAATGCACTTAAAGCAAATGTACGAACACCAACGATAAATCACAAAAGAGAATGTGGGAATATGGGATGTGAGCGAAACACTCTTGTTTTACAGTTATGATTCCGAGTGCTTCCATTTATATGCAGGAGCAGGTCATTGAGCACTGATCGCTGTGTCGTGTTTTGAGGAGGAATTAATTTATTCCACCTTGTTTTAAATAAAACGCGATTTTCGTGGGATTTAAATTTATTAAAAGTTGCTATGCGAATTGCCGAACTGATCGAGCGCCGAAATTGTATATAAGTGTAATAATGCAACTCGATAGGCTAGGGATGAGGCCGTGCGCACCCATAGTGCGATAGGTAGACGGCAATCTTAGCTTAGGAGAGCTGCCTTCTTGCTCCCAACACGCTCCGCCCGCTGAAAGCGTTGCGCTGTCAGGAGACATAGTTTTGTGGGGCAGAACATCGATCCTGATAACCGCCCTTTTCGTGACGCCGTTTGCAGTCCGTATGAGTGACACGCGAGCCCCCCAACAAAGAGGTGGAAGATTCTCATCCTTGATCACCACAGCGTTTGCTTGCAGGCCTGTCTTGGCGATTTCCATTTTCCGCGTTCCTGGAGCAAGCACACGTATGACGAACTCCACTTTCTCCAAAACGCTTGTTGCATTTGGAAGACCCGCTGCCCGCTGAGGTGTGTCAGATCGGGCTCCTCAATCAATGCAATGGCGCCGATGAATGATGCCGCCGATAAGTCCTCCACCAATTCAAGATGGGATGCCTTTGTGGCGAAACACACAAAAATGGCTATGTAGTACTTTACTGGCGGACGACTCCTGACTTCCGATTTGTAGAAGAACGGGCCACAAAGATCCACTCCTGTGGTTACGAAGAGGCGACCTGGCGGAACGCGACTGGCAGGCAATGGCGCCATTATGTGCTCCATTAGAACCGGCTTCAAGCGAAAGCACCATATGCACTTGCTGGTTGCAGCCGCGAAAGTGTTTCGTCCCCCAACCGGCCAAAATCGTTGCCGTAATGTGGCTAACAAGCTTTGTGGACTTGCATGCAGGAAGATATTGTGAAAGTGGGTAATGATAGTGAATGTGATGGGATGATCCTTTGGCAGCATGGGATACTTTGCCTCATAATCCAAAAACGAATTTTGAAGGCGCCCTCCAACGCGCATTACGCCTGAGCTATCAAGAATGGGATCTAATCCTGTAAGCTTGCTTTTGGGAGATACTTTCCTCTTCGCTTGCAATGCCTTGTACTCTTCAGCAAAACATACCATTTGGATTCCTTTTACGAGAGGATGGGTGCCACCTTTGATGTCCTCAACTGTTAGAGGTCCCTTGTGACGTATCGTGCCCTTGTCTTTCAACGATGCGAACCGATGAACATAGCCAAATACCCTCTGCAGCTTTCCAAACGAATTTTGAAACTTGCCAAACGAAATGCCGACGTTTTTGGTTATGGCAAACACCTGGTGCCGACGTTCCGCACGAGACGGATCAGAAAGCAAGAATGAGGGACCTTCGCGCCAAAGATTCGACTCAAGCAACTCTAGCGGAGTACATCCTCTTGATAGCAAATCTGCGGGATTTAAACTCGTAGGAACATGATGCCATGACATGCCCTCAGTACGGTCCTTAATCTGCGTGATTCTGTTGGAGACGAAAACGTTAAACTCAGATGGAGCCTGCCGAATCCATGACAGAACGATTGTTGAATCGGACCAGCAATGAAAGGTGTATTTGCCGGGGAGGCATTTGGCGACGTTAGAGATGAGCTCCGACAACAAGAGGGCCGCGCAAAGTTCCAATTTGGGAATCGTGAGAGTTTTTAAAGGGGACACTCTTGACTTGGAAGACAGCAGATGCGAGGACGAGGTGCCAGTGCTGGTTGAACGAACGTAAATACATGCGCCATAAGCGGCCAAACTTGCGTCGCAAAATCCATGTATTTCCACAGGACAGGTCGCACGAGTGACAAAGCGTGGAAATCTTAGATTGCTGACCGATGACATCTGCTCCATGTGCTCTATCCATGCGGAGTGGCCTGCGGGAGGGACTCATTCCAGTAAAGCTGGTGCCGACGTTCCGCACGAGCATGCATAAAGATTTTTAGCCTGGTGATCATAGGCGCTATTAATTCAAGCGGTTCGTAGAATGTCGCTATTGTTGACAAAATTGTTCTCTTTGTTACCACTTCCGGTGTTTCAAATGCGGATTTCGACACACTAAACAACAGATCGTCCGAAGTGGTATCCCAATATAATCCCAATGTCTTTAGAACATCAGTACCATCATGAAAGCTAAGCGTTTTATCCCGATCCACCTCCAGTTCCCCTTCAAGAGCCGCTGCCTCATTGGAACACCATATCCGAATAGGAAAATGTACTCTTCCTAAAAGTGCTTTGACCTGCTGACGAATCTGTATGACCTCCTCAACAGAGTCACCTCCAGATATAAAATCATCGACGTAGAAATCCCGGCGTACCAATTTTGCCGCAATCGGCTTCCTTTTCGTCGTATGAGAGCTGCTGCATGGCACGAATAGCCAGAAAGGCCGCGGGCTTGGTCCCATAAGTTACCATGTTGAGCGTGTACTCCTTGATTTCCTCGTTGGGTTTCTCTCTCCACATAATACTCTGAAGGTAAAGATCAGGATAAGCAAAGCACACACACCGATACATCTTACATTTGTCCCCGCACAAGGCGACTCTGAAGGATCGAAAGCGAAGCAACGTGCTGAAAATTTTGGGATGAATTGATGGTCCTGTGAATAACAAATCATTCAGGAAGTATCCAGAGGTTGATTTCGCCGAAGCGTCAAAAACTACTCTCAGCTTTGTAGTTGCTTCCTGTGTGAACTGTCGCCTGACATTGACACGTGCTTGGAAAATAACAATATTCTTAAACGTAAAAAATCAATACATATTAACCAATTCGGCGTCGGCAGCGGTCTTGCGGAGCTTCACTAATACATTGCACTTAGCAACTGTGTTGTGGTCTGATCTTTGACGGCGCAGGGCTAGTGGTCACTGTAGAATCCCCACTAAAATTTAATGATGTGGTGCAATGCTACCGCTGCCAAGGCTTTGGGCACACCCAGCGCTACTGCCGCTTGGAGCACAGGTGTGTCAAGTGCGGCAAAGCACACAGCACAAGTAGCTGTACCAGTCAGGATGGAGAACCGGCCCGCTGCCGGTTGTCAAATACGGCAACCAAGAGGTGTTCAACATCCCGGCGCCTGTAGCCGAGCAAGAAAATGTTCTAAATGCCATGATGACCCGTATGCAGTTATTGATGGAGAAGATGCTGGAGAAGGTCCTGACACAGATGACGCTGATGCTGACGACTGTCCTTTCCAATTGCTATCTGGATAGCGAACGGCCTGGCTAGGAGCAGGGCTGAGGTCCAGCACTACATAAAAACAAAAAAACGTCGACATCATTTTCATCTTCGAGACTCACTTCAACCAACGCTCGTATCGGTCATCAGTGGTTACGAACTCATCTTCGCCAATCACCACAATGGCAGCGCAAGATCACCACAATGGCAGCGCTTCTTCCTTGAGTCCCTAGAGCCTGGAGATCCACAGCACAACCTCTGTCATGTCACACGTCACATTAAAAGGCCAGCAATGAGATCGCCTCCCGTCAAAGATCTCAACAGTGGTGTCGCACTGATGAGGAGAGAGCAGAGGCGTTTGGAGCACTATCATCGCACGTTTCAGCCATTCAGCTTGTGCTCTGATAGCGAGGCGCTGGCAACTGAGACACTATTAAGCTCCTCAAATAGTGATCGCCGCGGTCTCAACTGAAGAAGTCGGACAGGAAATCCAGAGTCTCAATACAACAACTCCCCCGGTTTCGACGGCATTGAGGCCGCCGCGCTGAAACTACTACTGAAACAACTATCAGCTTACTGGCGATACTCTCCAAAATTCTCGAAAGAGTATTTTTGCGCAGAGTTCTGCCAATCCTGGACGATGTCGGTTTCATCCCCGATCACCAGTTTGGCTTCAGGCGATTACACGGAACACCTGAGCAATGCCACCGGATTGTAGATCGCATCCTTAAGGCATTCGAGGAGAAGCAATATTGCTGTGCAGTCATGCTCGATGTGAAACTGGCTTCCGACCGTGTCTGGCATACTGGCTTGCTATACAAGTTAAAGACTAGCCTGTCCAACGCATACTACATCGTGCTCAGGTCGTATCTCGAGAGAAGAGTTTACCATGTGAGATGTGGTGAAGCAAAATCTGGCATCAAGGCAATAGGAGCTGGCGTTCCACAGGGCAGAGTACTGGGCTCTTTGCTGTACACTGCAGATCTGCCAGTGTTCGAGGATCCCCACTTACTAGTTGCCACCTATGCTGACGACACGGCCTTCCTGGTCAACTCGAGTTCGAGAACTATAGCTTCGGAGCTGATGCAGACGCAGTTGGACGCCCTAGGTTCCTTGCTAAAAAGGTGGAACATCGCCGTCAACCCAGAAAAGTCCACACTGAGTATATTTTCACTGCGTAAGGGTGACTGCCCTCCAGTCTCACTGAATGGAGTAGCCATCCCCTATGTTGCCACACCGATATTCCTTGGCCTGACATTAGATCGCAGGCTGACTTGGAAAGCCCACCTAAAACTAAAGCGGTGCCACTCCGAAAGCAGACTTAAACAGTTGTTCAAATTGCGCTTGCGTTCCAAGTTACTCTTATACAAGGCAATGATAAAGCCGATTTGGACCTATGGCATTCAAATTTGGGGCACCGCCAGCTTGAGCAACCGGCAAATTATTCAAAAATTACGGTTGATTTTTTCCACTTTTGTCGATAAATACATCCAGCTAAATATGTTTATAATATTAGTGAAGCCTTGAGCCTTCGACACACAAAAGAAATTTTGCACGAATTTGCATTGTTTCCATTATTTACCGCTATTTTGAAAATATGAGCTTTCGGGGAAGCATGGACATCTGATAAGTTTTCGACATTTGACACGCAAAGTTCATGTTTTTGACGGGTATAAGAGATTTTTAGTGCAGAATTTCAACAAAACAACAGTATTTCGACATTTTCTGATAGTTTCGTGCTCGGGTGAGCACGCGGTACTATCCCAAAGAAGAACACTTACAACTGCATCCACTGCTATTCGGAATAATTTCTTAAGCCAATTCATTTTTTTGTTATTGTTTACCACTTTCTACTACATTTCCATTCATTAATAAACGTTTTTCATCAATAACTTTCATGTTATAATCGATTTACAGACCATTGTCCACTTTTCCCCGCCTTTTTTCAACACGTTTTTTGCGCCAATTGCAATAACTTTTACATTTTGGTAAATTAAAAAAAAAAAATGTCGCACTACAACTCCACGTTTTGAAATTTTCAGAAAAAATTACTTTTAAGTGACTTTTTGGCCGAAATCAAAACTATGTCCGGCCTACCCCACCTTCCCCTATCGAAACCACGGCTACCTTTTTGAGCGCGCGAGCAATTTTTGATTTCACATCAAAATATTCTTCGGCGAAGCTAATGCGCGCGTTACCGGCCAATCCCGTTAAATCGGCTCTTTTAGCGAGTTTTTGAAACAGCTTCCAGACGCACCTGCAAATCCTATTTTTGTACAGCTTCCAGGCGCACCTGCAAAACATCCATGTCCGGCATTTGATTTGCTTCGAACACTTTTCCGACGGCCAACAACTGCAGCTGGAGTGATGCCGCCTTTGCCTTATAAAACCGAATGTCACTGGAGCTCGCGGATAGGTCTATGTCCGATCATTCGTTGCGCGCCATTTTTATGTATTTATCTACACTAGCCACTAGCACGCGATTCGAAAGCAACGAACAGAAGCCGAAAACGAAAGCGAGAGGAATAACGGAGCACAGTACACCGAAATTACACCGAAACGAATTGATATTGCTTGTTTGTTCGCCTTTGCCAATTTGGTAAATTGTGAATATGTTGCCAATTTCACCGAATTATGAATGTTTATTGGCAGCTAGCTTTGCGTTCACCGAATTGTGAGCCGAATGCGTAGCTTTACCGGAGAGTCAGAATTTTGGTCAAAGGTTGAATATATATTTTCTTTTAAATTGCACAATATAACGTCGGGGTCACCAATGTTTTAAGGAGGAAATAATTTATTCAACCTTGTTTTAAATAAAATGCGATTTTCGTTGGCTTTAAATTTATAAAAATTTGTTGTGCGAAACGCCGAACTGATCGAGCGCTAAAATTGTATATAAATGTAATAATGCAACTCCATAGGCTAGGAATGAGCCCGTGCGCACCCATCGTGCGATAGGTAGGCGGCAATCTTAGCTTAGGCTTTGGGAGAGCAGCCTTCTTGCTCCCAACATGTCGCGCTATTTCAGTTGTTAATTGATGACAGAATTTTGTGGCCGGAGACTTCTAACCACCTCGTCTTGTATAAGAGCCAAAGTGTGCAGGTCACAGTAGAAGGCATTAACGCCCTTGGGAATAATTGTGCCTACCAATTCCTCCAGCAACGATTCCTTGTTTGTAAAAGCGATCGAATGGCGTATCTTATTTCCAAACAATTTAAAGCAGCTCCTCGTTGTTAATGGGGATCGCGCCTCTTCCAAAATGAGTTGGTTTTGGAAGAAATTCAGGGGCGTGTCCTTGGTGTTTATTATTTACTGTGGACTGTGGCTACACAGGATTCAACTTCTTATTCTTCCATGGCATTGAGATGTTCTCTGGATGACGCGTCAGCGACCAAATTCCCATATTGGGTTTTTCTGTAGCGGGACTGATTTTTTGATTATACCTTTTTTTTAAATTAATATTTAATAAGGAAAATACGGGGTAGTGGCAACCTTGAGATCCCTGTGCAGGGCAGTATTTCGGAAGCACCACTCGCATACTGTAATTTGTCTTAGGAGCCGATTTTGGTCCACCTGTATTCTCTTTATTTGGCTGTCACACGCCAGAAGGTGAGCCTATGGAGAAGGTGAGCCTACGGTCCAGGGTTAAGCCAAGGTATTTGGCCGAATTGGCCACCATCACAAGCTCTTCCTCTAGCGTAATAGCGTAATGGAGTTTGTCGTCTCAGTGTGAAACAGACATTCACTGACTTGCTGCTGTTGATGCCAATATTCCACCGTATCGACCATGGCGCGAACGTAGTATCAAAGTCTTGCATCTCGCTGGCTGCGTCAAGTTCACAGGCGGACCTGTATGTGACGCACACGTCATCTGCGAAGGTAGCCAGCATCATTGGGAGGCTGCCATCTGGCCACTACCCTGTGGGGCACCAGCATTCACCACTTTTTTGGGGGAGACAGCCGAATGGAAGCGAACTGCCGTCCTTCCAGGTATGACATCATCAGTATAAAGTATGGGGCAGGTAACGTATCTTTAATTTTTGCCAGCAGTCCTGTGTGCCATACACTATCGAACGCTTCCTTAATGTCCAAAAAGAGGGCGTTGCAGTATTCCTTTCTGTCAAATGCTGTCAGGATTTGGTCGAATAGTCGGTAAAGCTGCTCAACCGTGCAGTGGCCAGCTCGGAAACCGAACTGGTGCTCAGGGATAATCCCCTGAGTATCCATAATCTTGACAATCCGGGCGGCAAGCAGTCTATCAAACACCTTTGAGATCGAAGGGAAGAGACTGATCGGCCGGTAGGACGCGGGGTCCCTTTCCGGCTTGCCAGGTTTGTGTATCATGGAGATTATCCTGAGCTTCCACTGCGAGGGGAAGTATTGCAACGATAGCGTTAAACACCAACGCAATGTAGAGTATTGACTGGGCAATGCTTTTAATGTGGCGTTGCAAATGGCATCATGTCCTGGTGCTCTGTTGATATGTTGGGCTTCCGGGGCGGGTTTCGAGTGGCCATTTTTGCTGCCGACTTCACTTTGTCTGTAAATAAGTCAATGGCATCCTCGATGTCCCTTCCAGAGTTTATCTCCATGTTGAGGTGCAGCGACATCAACATTGGTACGCCCTGTAATTAACCTCTCCGCCCTAGGATAAAATACAGCTGCTGCATCCAGCGTGATGATCAACGGCAGATGGTCGAAGCTGAGCTCAGCAACAGACCGTATTTCGGCGTGTATGCCCAGGATGCCTCTAGTAATGGCGAAATCAATGTATCCTGGAGAGCCTCGGCTGCCGAAAGGATATCGTGTGGTGCCCCCTGTCGCTAAACAGCTTACCTCCGTGCTCAAGGCAAGGTCCGCAAGCGCACGACCTCGTTGGTTGCACCTTCCCGCGCCCCAAAGCCAGTGGGATGCGTTCCAGTCACCAGCAACAATGTACTTCGGGCAATTTTCCTCCAGAATGCATTCGAACTCTTCGGTAGTCCATGGAAATCCCGGGGGACAATATACCGCACCCAAGTTTATTGAGCCGAGTGCTGTTTGGATCGCTATGGACGCGAGTTGCACCTTGTCGGTGGTTATGGATCCCTTCGGAAAGTGCACTAGGCTGGATTTTACAAGCTGCTCCTCCGTTAGCGTTGCCTTCTCTAGGGTCGTTGGCAGTATAGGCCTCAAACCCATACAGCTTCGGATAGCCAGTGCCTCGGCCGTGTGTCTCGCTGAGTAGCAAGACATCGATGTTGTGTCGCCGCACGAAGCAGTCAAGCTCGAGCAGCTTCGTGGAAACGCCGTTGGCGTTCCACACTAAGATGCGAAGCGGCTTCATTTATGAGACTGCTGCGCTTGAAGAGCAGTGAGCAAATTGATTATTTGCCCTTGCTGCTGTGTCTGTTGCTGTTGCTGCTTTAGCATCAACATCATTAGCTCCATCTGTTTTTCTTGGAGTAAACGAAGAGAGTTGATGCTATTATTGAGCGACTGAAGTATGGCTTCAGTACTGCAGCTTTCTTCAAGTGGGCGCTGCTCTACCTCATAATGGTTTCTGGGTCTGCTGCGGCTTCTGTCCTTGCGCTGCTGCTGAACCGGTTGCCTCTGCTCGTTCATAGGTAGGGCGCTGCCTTTCGCTATGTCAGTATAGGAGATGCTACCTCTTTGTTTGACCGCCTGTCTGCCAGTGAGGGGTTGTGGTTCCGGGCGTGTATTGGGACCGCTTCTGGCTCCCACGCCGCGGTTAGGCCTGGAGCGTTGGAGATACAGCTGGTGCTTGGAGCAGCCAGAGTAGTTTGCAGGGTGCTGCTCTACACAATTGCAGCATGTGCAAGGTTCATCGCGTGGCCGAGTGCAGATGTTTGCCTGGTGCTCTCCAGCACATTTCACGCAGACATGCGCTTTGCGGCAGTACTTTGCCGAGTGTCCAAATTGTTGGCAACGGTGGCATTGCACAATCGCGGTGCGCTTGCGGAGAGGTTCCACAACAACTCGCATATGGCACAGAGACCTCACCTCTAGGACATCTTTGTTGTTAGGCGCAGCAGCGATGTTCAGGAAGAACATATTAGTCGGTGCCACTGGGGGCAGCCTGGCTCGCTGCGGCGCTGACCTTTGACGCATACTCGATATGGTCGCTACTCCTTAAGCTGATAGCAGTGGAATTCGTACTCCTTTTCCTCAAGCCACAACGTGATGCATCGAAAGGTGTTTGCGTCGGCTGCATAAAGACGCATGACTCCTCCCATTGATGCACGGAACTCGACCTTGTTCACGTCTGCGATGCAGTTAATACTTTTCATCAACATGTTGATATCAGACACGCCTTCCACAACTATTGGAGGGGGCTTGGGCTGTGAATTCTCGGCAGTGCGCTTCGCTGTAGCCAGAGCGGCCTGGCGGCTGGTGCTGGGCTGATCGCTCAGTTCGGTGGGGAGTTGTGCAAGTGAACTAAACCGATTCGCGTACTCACTGTGCCTCTTTTCCGCATTTCCATCTAGAATGGTTCGCTTTCTCTCTATTTTAGGAGATCCGCCTGAAGGTATCCTCCGCTTGATGGTTTGGAAGCGCTGCGGAGCCTCAGAGGCTGGGACAGAGCTTTGTACGCTGGTGCTTGTCTCTGCTACAGGTATTTGCGTGCGTGTTGTTGCTGAAGATCTTCCAGCTGCAAGAGTCATTTCACAGGCGAATGATAAACCGCCGGCTTCTCTGAGCGCTTCGCCAATGGACAGCTTGTTCTTATTAATTGCGGAATCCGCTTTTTGAGTTTTCTGAACGAGTCCAGACTTCATTGCAACCAGAGGTATGCAATGGATAATTAAGGCCCAAGCTCTTAGCCGAGCCTTTAACCTTGGTACGGTGATTTAGCTTTCGTGGATTGAACTGGCTTTTTGCATGTGCTTGCCGGCTAGTGCCAGCTGGCAGCGGCTTCAATTGTTATTATAAAACTGATATAAAGCACTTCGTATGCGCGTGTGATCACTTTGAAGTGACTTCTTGTGTCACTAAGCACAGTTTGTGCCACTTTTGTGGACTTGTCTATATATTCAACACAGTAAAATATGATTTTACCGCGGAAGTTAGCAATACGCGTGCGACTCACTCCAATTCGTAATACACTTATTATTTTTCAGAAGCTCTTTAATTTCGTTGTTGACAAAATATGCCCATAGGGTAAGGATATAATTAAGCGTAAATAGGCTCCTTGTCTAAAGTCCTGACGTATTATAGGGATTCGTGACGATCCGTGAAAGACTTCATTCTGTCCTTTTTATACCATGTACCTTAAGGTACAAATGGTATATTAACTTTGTGCAAATGTATGTAACAGGCAGAAGGAGACATCTCCGACCCCATAAAGTATATTTATTCTTGATCAGCGTCAATAGCCGAGTCGATATAGACATGTCCGTTTGTCCGTCTGTCCGTCCGTCCGTCTGTCCGTCCGTCCGTCCGTCCGTCCGTCCGTCCGTCTGTATGTATGAACACCTCGTTCTCGGAGATGGTAAGAGGTCTAATTCTTTTTGCTTTTGGTGTGTTATTGTTGCAGGCAGATCAAGTTTATTTCAAATTTTTGCCACGCCCCTTTCCGCCTTCGTAATTTGCATAAAACTGTATTTGAATTTTCTTCGATAACTTGGACAAAATAAGAGCTAGAGACCTATTTCTTTTTGCAATATATCCGTTTAACTATTGCGCAGATAACGTCATTCTTGGATTTTTGCCACGCCCCTTTACGCCCTCGAATTTTCAAAAAAATCGATATCTTCAAAATGGTAACAGCTAGAGTCATATTTTTCAGCCCAATAAATCCGCTGATCAAATACGTACGTGCAAAATTACGTACGGATCAGACAATAAATATAGAAGATATGGCCAATTAAAGTTTTACCCACCCCTTCCCTAGGCAACGGCATGCCGCACACGCTGGGGTTCGCATGTATATACATACAGTAGTGTGTGTATGTGTGCACCTCCTGATTTTTAGATGTCAACAAACGAAAATTTGGTGAATTATTTGAAAAAAAAAAAATAAAATCAAAGAAATGCTTCATAAAGTAAAGAGGTACATGGTATCTCGTTGTCGAGAAATCTCGACTACAGCGTTCCTACTTGTTATATTTAGAAAAGCATTCCTTACTAAACAAGGCGTGGCCGAGCAATCCACGTTAGTGAAATTAACATATGGACAAGTATAACATGAAATTTGCTGTACTTCCGTACCCCATTAGTTGGCCTGAAGCTTTCCAGCTTATTGTTGAGCGGCTTCTATGTCCTGTTCAATGACGTGCGTTTCAGCTTTTATTTGTATTTTTCCTTATTAATATATTATTTTTTTCATGGAATTGTAGAGGGTAGTTTCTCGTTTTTTTTTAATATCTTGGCAGTTCCTTGCAGATTTTTATAGAAAATATTTAGAAAAAGGTGCTCACTTACTTAATTTTACAAGGTTTTTCTTAAAAATAACAAAACCTTCTGCGAAGTCGGTTAAGATGTACTTGGCCAATAAAATGTACTTGGTCTGGAGCCACTTGTGATGGTGGCCTGTGAATGTCAGGGACACGAGGGAGTATCCGTAGCTGGCCGCACCGTATAACTTAGCTGGGAGCCCTTCGAAACCAAACCATTTTTGGATACGGAGTGGGTGATCGTCGTTGGCCACACTGTGTCACAGAGTAGACGTACCGCAATACCAGTCTTTAAGGGAAGAGGGAATCCTCCAGGTGGTAGGATATCTATCACTAACCGAATTTACGCTGCCAGGAAACTGTCCTCTGAGAGCTAAAGATAGCATTATAAAACAAGACTGAAAACATAACACTTTCTCGATCTCCCCGATAGATAAATCTAACGAACTGTAATGAAAACTGTACTTATGCCGCCCACGAAGCTAAGAACCGGGTATTTATAGTCAAAGCACCTCGACTATAATCTTTTTTACTTGTTTAATACTTTATTTATATGTTATATTTTTCACCGCAGGAATTCCAAGTATCGATGCATCTTTTGTTGAACGAAACTTTGTGGATAACGAATAGCCAGGAAAATTCCAAGTATTTCTATTCGATTGGGGACCGAGGATTTAACGGGCAATCATCTACATCTGGAATTGCTCGAAATGGTGTAATGTTTTATACACAACTTCATAAGGATAACATTGGTTGTTGGGATACTAAAAAACCTTATATACGAGCTAACTTAGGAACATTAATAGATCATGATGTTTCTCAAAAGTTAATACAATTCCCGAATGATTTGAAAGTGGACAATGAGGAACAGCAAAGTTTGTGGATCATGAGTAATCGTTTACCAATTTTTTTATATAGCCAACTAGATTATAGTGAAGTTAATTTTCGTATTCTGAAAATTAACATTCATAGGATTATAAATAAAAGTATATGCGATCCATTGAATACGTACACTAATGCATCAAAATCGGCTATTGTTTCAATAGAGGAAGGCCAATGTTATTAAGAAAACAATGTATTATTTACACGAAATTTAATTTTGTATTTAGTTATGTTTGTAAATATTCTGTGTTTACTTAAAAAATTGTACAAATAAAAAATGCGATCTAATGAATCTTTTAGACCTTTAAAATATTCAATATGATTGACTCTGTAAATATATCGTATATATTTTATTGGACGACTCCGTGGCGTAGCTTTTTCCTACCGATACACCGCGAAGTTCGTGGGTTTGACTTCCGCTACTCGAATAATCCATAATTTCCATTATTAACTTATCCCAATCCCTTGGACTTAAACTTTCGTTAAGTCCAAAGTCCGAAAATCATTATCTAAATAAACGGAAATTAAAGAGCGCAGCCTTAAAAGTTACAAGAGAGAATTGAAACTCCAAACCATCGAGGATCAGCTCCTAAGCCGAGTCGTAATTATCAACTCAGACACTTTGGCAGAGTCAGTCTTATTCTTCACCCTCAATTGGTGTGATCAGTAAACTCACTCATCAGTAAACAAATTTATGTTCGCAGGATCTCCGATTGATATGGAACAGTACTGTTTCGTCCACTTAGTAAGCATTTAAATTTGGTTGATATATTCCATTGTTTATGACGCCAGAATGACTGCTTAATTCCAATCACTCGGCTCCAGCGCTCCAATTGCTCAACCTCTTCGACTTCCTCTGGATATTCAAGAAGAGCGGAGCACAAGCTAACTAGAAAGGGACTAGAAGTGAGAGTACCTAGGTCGTTTTGGGTCGGATGAAAGCGGAAAGAGTGGACGAGAATGTTAGATCGCCTCGATGTCTCCCATAACAGCAGTTGAAAGTTCATTAATTCCTTACGGCTTTAAACGGTGCGATGTAGCTTTTCTCAGGGCGCTAGCCCCGAATTCGAAGATAAGTTGATTGGTCCGCATAAGTTGACTCCACAACGGCGCTGTACGCCGCTTCACTGGGAGGTTTCCCAGTTTACAGCGTAAACAATGGATACACTCCATGACGATGCGACGTGCTAGCTCTCGGGCGTTGGCAAATCAAACCCCCATTTGTAGTAGTTCCACTAAGGCCATTGGTCCGATATGATAGTTTCGGAGATGTATCGGGCGCGAAATCACGTCATTATCACGTTGCTATCGGCGTTCCATTTCCCCTATAAACTACGGCGCGACCCGATTCCAACGATTCCAGCGCCTTTTCCGTGTACTTGGCGTTTTTCCTGCTGTCCGGCGTGATCACGCCATTATCCCGTTAGTACTCTCCTGGGCTCCCGGTATCCGCTCTTCTGATTCTTTAGGCCGTGGCTTCCTGCTACTCACCACGGCCCCTCTCCTGCGTTCCCACCATTGCACTATGGGAAAAAAGTCGATTTTTTGGGCATAAAATCAAATTATTTTACAAATTATTTTTAAAAATAAAAAATATTTTTTGAATTTACATACCCTAATTAGCCAAGAACAGTTATCTAAGATTTTTTACTAACAACAATATAGTTTTGGTAAACGAACAAAGTCAGGTGTTCGATTGACTTTGTTGTGTGCTTAAATTTGTGAAAATTCTTTGCAAACTTTCGCTGTTTATTTTGTGGAGCAAGAAATTGATTTATTATTTCTGATTATGGCAAATCGTAGCAAAGGTATTTATAAATGTATCTTAGATTACATGTTTTGATTATTATGACGTGTTGTCCAACTGTGAACTGTTTTATATGTGTATCTTTTTAGCTTAAAACTAACAAGTTTATTTGTGTTCCGTGGTGTATAACTTATAAATGGCACAACGTTGCAAAAAGGTAAAAACGCAAAGTTATTACCAAATGTATCCTTAATATCGCAAAACTAATCATTTTTGCAACTTTTTGCACGTTTCTTCAAAAAAATGATTTATGTCTAGCAACTTATGAGCTTCCACACGCTGCACTTCTCGAAGTTTGGGAGAAAAACAGGCGCTCGGAAGATGCTCTAAGAAGCTACATACAAACACAACTTTACGGCGAGCAATTTGATGAAACTTTAAATCAGCAAATATCAACCAAAGACAAACTGGCGGCAAGGAAACAGCAAATTCAAAATTCGTTTTGGAAAGATATGGGACTTTCAGAATTTTTCATAAATTCTGAAAAATTCAAATTATTTTGTTTTGAAACTTTCACCACATATATGTCGAGCTATCCTTGGTACCCCTTGGTACCCCATGCAATTTTACAAATTTAATTTATTGGTGGGGGGTGGGGGTGGATGAAGGCAATGGTCCGATTCAAAAAGCAACAAAATCCGAAATTACACATTAATCTTAATAGTATATATAAAAAATTTCAAGTTTTTATCTTTAAAACTAGAGTTTATGCCAAAAAAATGGACTTTTTTCCCATAGTGCATTGCCCCGTTAGGCGTGGGCTTTCCTCTCTTCCCCACGGCCGCGTAACTTACATGCTATCTCACGTCTACGTTTACATCTTTACTTACGTGCTAACTACATATATTTTAGATACTATTTAACCTAAACCTTACGTCAACTAAATCGTGCATCTAATCCGATTTATAAATTATTATTTATATTATGTGTTCCTATTTTGTGTGATCCCTTAGGATCCTCACACTCCCCCCTTTTTTCCTCAGGCGCAAAATTCCTCTTTCCGCCGACCGAATTTTTTTCCCCTTTTATTTATCTATTTATTTCCTTTTATTTTTATTATTATCTATAATTATTTTTATTATTATCTATAATCTTTTAAAATTGTTTTTTATTGTTTCCCCGACCTCCCCCTTATCTTTTACCTTTCCTTATTTTTAGTTTACTTTAGCCATTTTTTGCCCACCCCCTTTTTTTAAATATATATATATAATTTTTTTGTTTTTTTTTATTTTTTTTTTAGGCAATTTTCAAGAATTTTCTTTTTTCTCTATACCTAACCATCTACTCGGCCTTCACTCTTCCTCACCTTGCACTGGCTTCAGTCCGATGACGTGCGAATTCCTCGCTGTCTTTCCGTCGCCGCTCCTAAGCTCGAAAATTACCGGGGACCTTTGTGCCACGACTTCGTACGGTCCCCCGAACTTCGGCGCAAGCTTCGCCGCGAACCCTTCGGCTGCCACATCCATACCTTTCCCGCATTCATACCTGGTCTCCAACCTTAGGCTTCCACGGCCTCCGCCTCAGGTTGTAGTGCCTCGCCTGCTCCTGCGCTACTGTCCCCAGGTTCCTTCTCACGATCTCGAAGATTTCTTTCAGCTTCACTGCATTTTCCTCTGGCGTCTGCACCACCTTTCCTGTGTATGTGCTTCGTTCATCGTACAACGTTCTCGGCAGCCTTGGTTCGCGTCCTTTCGTCAGGAACGCTGGCGAGTAGCCGGACGAATCCGAGAGGCTCGTGTTGATTGCCAGCATTATCTCCGGTAGCCTGTCGTCCCACTCCCGTTGGTCCTGGCCAGCGAATTGTTCCACCATGGTCTTTACCGTCCGGTTCATCCGTTCCGTCGGGTTCGCCTGCGGTGTGTAGGGGGCCGTGAGCTGGTGCTTTACGCCGAGGTCCTCCAAGAATCTCGTGAACGCCCTGCTCGTGAACTGCGTGCCATTTTTTTTTTTTTTTTTTT
>JAJJHQ010004099.1:239668-265819 GCA_021223825.1 Drosophila ironensis | reverse complement strand
TTTTTTTTTTTTTCGCGCGGTCCCGTTGCTGAGCGTGCAACTTCCTACCTCCCGCCCAACCGACTGAGGGGCGCGCCGTGTGTCGTACGGCTCGAGTCGCGGGGATAGACCCGAAAGAAAATACGAGGAAATTTGATAGAAAGAAAGAATACGAGGAAACTAGTTTAGATGTTGTTGTGATAGGTAAATTAGTATTAGGGTTTTAAGGTTGTTAGGATTAGAGTTAGAGGTAATGGTGAAAAGTGCATAGTAGTCCGAACAGAGCACCCTAAAAGGATCATGCAGGGCGTAGTTCCTTCTACAATGTGGTAATTTGAGGGGGATGAAATTGCGAGTTAGTCTACAGGGCACGGTGAAATTTAACTTGCCGAGTAACTTTGTACAGTCAATTTCACCTCGTATTAGTTTATTAATAAATACGACGCCAAGCATCGTTCTACGGTTAGTAAGGGTAGGTAGGTTTATTAAAAGTAATCTACTATGGTACGAGGGAAGGTGTTGGTTTGCATCTCAGTTAAGGCCACGAAGTGCGAAAATGAGAAAGTTTTTTTGCACCGATTCAATGCTGTCTTTGTGAACCTCGTATTGGGGATTCCAGACACAAGACCCGTATTCCAGAATCGGACGAACTAAGGACATATATAGAGTTTTTGTGAGATATGGGTCGTTAAATTCTTTCGACCATCTTTTTACAAATCCCAGTACACCCCTGGCTTTGTTAACCATACACGATATATGGTCGGTAAATTTAAGTTTAGGATCTAAGCGGATGCCAAGATCATCAATAAGCTTTAAACGATCCAGGGCGTCCCCATTTAGGTGATACGTCGCAAGCATGGGATTACAACGACAGAAGGTCATTGTCTTGCACTTAGAGCCATTAAGGTTTAAAAAGTTAGTAGAGCACCACTTCTGGAGATTGGTTAAGTCGGATTGTAATTCCGATTGGTAAGACGCAACGCTGTATTGATAGCAAATCTTCACATCGTCAGCAAACATAAGTACTAAGGAGTTTTTTTATAGTGAGTGGGAGATCATTTATAAACAATGTGAACAAAAGGGGACCGAGGTGACTTCCTTGTGGGACACCGGACGTGACACTGACCACATCGGATAAAGAGTTTTTTAATAGGACACGCTGCGTTCTACCAGTCAGGTAACTACGGATCCAACTAAGAAGATTTAACGGAAAACCTAGCAAATCTAGTTAAATAAGAGCAGGGAATGGTTTACAGAGTCAAATGCCTTGCTTAAGTCGGTATAAATGACATCTGTTTGACGATTCTTTTTGAAACCGCTAATTATGAAGGAAGTCAGTTCCAAGAGATTGGTGGTAGTAGATCTACGGCTTATAAATCCGTGTTGGTAAGGAGATATTACCGATCTACGAAGGTGCTGCAGGTGAGGGGTAATTAATTTTTTAAAAAGTTTCGTAATAGCGGATAACTTTGAGATACCTCTGTAGTTTACCGCGTCCGATTTTTTACCTTTTTTATGTAAAGGAATGATGAAAGATTCCTTCCAGATTAAGGGGAACTCAGAAGTTTCCAATGAAAGGTTGAATAATTTTAGAAACGGCTTGCTCAGATTCTTAGCACAGTACCTTAGCTCACATGCAGGTACTTCATCAGGACCTGGCGAAAATGTTGGCTTTACCTTATTAAGATCCTTTAGTATCCCTTCCTCAGATAATGAGGGGCAGAAGATAAGATTCAATTTTGGTAAATCATAAGCATACGGCTGAGTTGGGTCAACTACGAGTGAATAAGTTGTTTGAAAAAACTTGGCAAAGAGATCGGTCATGGCCTGATCATTCGTTGCTGTTGTACCTTCAAACATGAGAGACGCTAAGGATGTGGAAGGTTTACGTTTGGTGTTAACAAAGTTATAGAACTGTTTCGGGTCCTGGGTGAACTGAACCCGACAACGAGATATATAATCCTTATAACACCGCGCGTTCAGCACGGTAAAATTCGAACGGGCTCTTGAACACTGTGAGAAATTCGCAGAACTCCCTTCCTTTTTAAATTTTTTACCTAGCCTTAAGTATATATTTTTGAAATTTTTTAGGTTCTTGGTATACCAAGGCGGATCGTCACTTGTGAAAATGCGCCGGAACACAGTCATTAAAGAAAGAGTTCATTGCACTGTAGAAGATTTGTATGGCAACGGCCATATCTATGCAATTGTATAGATCGGACCAGTCGTACGTTAAAATATTGTAGTTGAGTCCCTCAAAATTAGCCTTTCGAAAACAGCGATTTTTCTTTTTTTTTTTTTAATTCAATATTTATTTACAATCTGTCTTGTGACAATAAGTAAATTTTATAACTAATATTTTACAGGACAGGAGTAGCAGACTTCCAGTGAAACCTGCTATTAAATATAACATCTTGTTTACTTAAATAAGCCTATCAGGGAGATTAAGAACGTGAAATCTTTTAATTCTTCTATATGTTGAACTATTGTCTACTAGGCCTAGGGCTAAATTATTCATATGATTGTGAAGTCTGTCTGTATATTTCCTACTGTATTTGTTAATTTCTTCTTTTATTGTTGGAATGTTTAGGTCTCTGTGGATGTTTGCATTGCTTACATAAAATGGAGCATCGACAATTTTTCGCAATGTTTTCGACTGGTAGCGCTGAAGTATATCAATATTTGAGTTGCTAGCTGTTCCCCAGAGCTGGATAGCGTAGGTCCAAACAGGCTTCAGAATGGTTTTGTAGAGGAGAATTTTATTTTCCAAAGAGGCTGCAGATTTTTTATTAAGTAGCCAGGACATTTTCAGTGTTTTTATTCTGAGCTGTTGACATTTCGCTTTTATGTGAGGTTTTCATGTTAGTCTGCGGTCGAGGTGCATGCCAAGATACTTCACACATGAATCTTGTGGAATGGCTGAGCCGTAAAGTGTCACGTTTGGGCAGTTTCCTGGTCTTAATGCAAATGTTATTTGGACAGACTTCAGGGAGTTGATTTTAATTTTCCAGCGAAGAAACCGGGATGCAATAATATTGAGCTCACTTTGCAACAGTTGAGATGCTTCGTCTCGACATGAACTTGTTGCCAGGATAGATGTATCGTCAGCATATGTTGCAATGGTGCAATTATTTGTTACTGGCATATCTGCCGTGTATAGGGTGTAAAGGACTGGTCCTAATATACTCCCTTGCACTATGGGAAAAAAGTCCATTTTTTTGGCATAAACTCTAGTTTTAAAGATAAAAACTTGAAATTTTTTATATATACTATTAAGATTAATGTGTAATTTCGGATTTTGTTGCTTTTTGAATTGGACCATTGCCTTCATCCACCCCCACCCCCCACCAATAAATTAAATTTGTAAAATTGCATGGGGTACCAAGGGGTACCAAGGATAGCTCGACATATATGTGGTGAAAGTTTCAAAACAAAATAATTTGAATTTTTCAGAATTTATGAAAAATTCTGAAAGTCCCATATCTTTCCAAAACGAATTTTGAATTTGCTGTTTCCTTGCCGCCAGTTTGTCTTTGGTTGATATTTGCTGATTTAAAGTTTCATCAAATTGCTCGCCGTAAAGTTGTGTTTGTATGTAGCTTCTTAGAGCATCTTCCGAGCGCCTGTTTTTCTCCCAAACTTCGAGAAGTGCAGCGTGTGGAAGCTCATAAGTTGCTAGACATAAATCATTTTTTTGAAGAAACGTGCAAAAAGTTGCAAAAATGATTAGTTTTGCGATATTAAGGATACATTTGGTAATAACTTTGCGTTTTTACCTTTTTGCAACGTTGTGCCATTTATAAGTTATACACCACGGAACACAAATAAACTTGTTAGTTTTAAGCTAAAAAGATACACATATAAAACAGTTCACAGTTGGACAACACGTCATAATAATCAAAACATGTAATCTAAGATCTAAGATTTATAAATACCTTTGCTACGATTTGCCATAATCAGAAATAATAAATCAATTTCTTGCTCCACAAAATAAACAGCGAAAGTTTGCAAAGAATTTTCACAAATTTAAGCACACAACAAAGTCAATCGAACACCTGACTTTGTTCGTTTACCAAAACTATATTGTTGTTAGTAAAAAATCTTAGATAACTGTTCTTGGCTAATTAGGGTATGTAAATTCAAAAAATATTTTTTATTTTTAAAAATAATTTGTAAAATAATTTGATTTTATGCCAAAAAAATCGACTTTTTTCCCATAGTGCCTTGTAGAACGCCTGCGTTTATGAGAAGTAGTGTTGACGTTTCATTTCTCTGCTGCACGTAGAAGCATCTTTTGGACAAATAGGATTTCAGTAATAGATAATATGGGGCAGGTAACCATTTCTTAATCTTGTAGAGTAATCCCTTGTGCCAAACACGATCAAACGCTTGTTGAACATCTAGGAACGCAGCAGAACAATATTATTTGTTCTCAAGCGCAGATACAATTTCATTGGTGACCCAAAGACATTGCTCAGTGGTGCCGTGACCTTTTCTGAATCCGAATTGGTATTCAGGAATGATGGAAAGTTCGTCCAAAATTGGCAACATCCTCTTCAATAGTATTTTTTCAAACACCTTCGAGAATATTGTCAACAGACTAATGGGACGGTAAGATGATAGTTCTGATTCTGTCTTATTTGGCTTGAGGATCATGATGATTTCTGCACATTTCCATTGACTTGGGAAATGGTCTAACCTGAGCATGGCGTTAAACACTAGCGTAAGAAACCGTATACAATTTAATGGTAGATTTTTGAGAGTGATGCCGTATATCTTGTCCGGGCCTGGCGATTTTTTATTACTCAAGCATTTAATTTCTGTCACGACTTCGTCAAAGTTTTTTTTTTTCTCACTTCAATTGAGTTTATTTAATATCTGCCCTGATGTGGGCAATAATTAAGTTACATGACAGACATTGACAGGGGATATGGTTACATACATTAGCGGGGGATCATTATGAGACAGTATTCACATGATAGTAAGGAAAGGGAGATCGAGTGGGTGGGCCCTCTGGAGACGTCTTGACGTGGTGCTGTTGTCCAGGAGGTTGATGGCCAGGGTGTTGGAGTGGTTTGACAGCCTGTCGGAGTATCGCGTACTCCTTTTTACGATTTCCTCGTGGACCCAAGGGATGTTGAGTTGCTTGTGGATGGTGGCGTTGTCGTGGTATGGATGCGCCTTGGCGATGATGCGGAGAGTTTTGCTTTGGCATCTTTGGATGATCGCACGGTTGGATTTGCTGGCCGTGCCCCACAACTGGATGCCATAAGTCCATATGGGCTTAATAATGGCTTTGTATACTAGCAGCTTCGTTTGGAGCCTCAGCTTGGATCTGCCGCCGATGAGCCAGTAGTATTGTTTGACTTTATCGCTGATAAGCTTCCTTTTTCGCTCTAGGTGTTTTTTCCATGTGAGCCTTCTGTCGAGTGTCATTCCCAGATATTTGGAATATTTCGTATGGAATGGTTGAGCCATTGAGGCTGACAAGCGGACAGTTACCTGGACGTAAGCTAAACGTTGTCTGGGTAGATTTTTCGGCATTGACAACTATGTTCCATCTCCGTAGCCAGGCCTCCAGAGTATTCAGTTGTCCCTGGATGGACTCTGATGCGTCCCGTCGGCTGCTTCTGGAAGCCAGGAAAGCAGTGTCGTCGGCATAGGTTGCCACGAGTAGGCTTTCGTCATAAGCGATTGGCATGTCTGCGGTAAACAGGGTATAGAGTATGGGACCCAGAACGCTTCCCTGCGGTACTCCAGCTCGAACATCCCTTGGTGACGATAGAGTTGTGCCGCATCTGACATGGTACGTTCTTCCCTCAATGTACGACTTGATGAAGTCAAAATGGGCAGTCGGGAGGGACGCTTTCACCTTATAGGCCTGGGTGCCAGACTCTGTCGAATGCCTGCTTAACGTCTAGCATGACAGCGCAGCAGTAAAGTTTTCTCTCGAACGCTTCGAGTATTTTGGCTACAAGTCGATGGCATTGCTCTGGCGTACCATGCAGTCGCCTGAAGCCAAACTGGTGATCCGGGATCAAACCAGCCTCGTCCAGCACTGGCAACACTCTACGCAAAAATACTTTTTCAAGTATTTTGGAGAGGACCGCCAGTAAACTAATCGGACGATAGGAGGCGAGATTGGCTTCAGGTTTTCCAGGCTTGAGTATGAGGATAACCTCAGCGCGTTTCCATGGGGTGGGAAAGTGTCCTATCTGGAAGCACCTGTTGCATATATTGGCTAGGGTTTGAATGCAAGGGCGAGGTAGTAGTTTGACGGCCAATGCGTCGATACCGTCAGCTCCAGGTGATTTGCTGGCCTTGAGCGCGGAGATCTCCTCTTCCAATTCTTCTACAGTGGTGGGCGCGATTGATGAGGTGCTGTGGCTGGGCTGTTCGACAAATGCAAGAGTTGCCTCGTGTTCCTCATGAGTGCATGTAGTGAAGGGCGTAAATGCGGCATGCAGGTGTTCCGCGAAGGCTTCAGCTCGTTCCTCGTCAGTACGACACCAATCGCCATTAGCCATTTGTATGGGAGCTGTTCTTTTAATAGGCCTCCTGATATGTCTGGTGACTTGCCAGAGGTTATGCTGTGGATCGCCTGGCTCAACATTGCTGAGAAATTCTTCAAATGCACTCTTTCGAAGATTGTGTAGCAGCTCCTTCACCTGCTTGCAGACCCTGTTGAGAGAGTTTTTGTCTCTTGGGTTGCGAGTCAGCATCCAGACCCTTCTGCGGCGTCTTTTCTCAGCAACCAGGGTGGCAACTTCTGGGGTCCAGAGATGTAGATCCCTAGGGCTCGTCCAGGGAGTTGCAGGGGCTATTGGGGAAGCCATTCTGGCGGCGGTGTGCATCTCATGGGCAAGCTTCTCAATAGCAGCGTCCACATCGCCGGGAGTGTTGAGGATCGGTTCAGGATCGGACCTGTCCAGCAGCCAGGATTTGTAAAGCCCAACATTGGTTTTTTTGCTAATCATGGGCTTCCGCACCACCTTTTTTGCAACTGGTATGTTAACCAGGAGAGTAACTGCGCAATGGTCAGAAAAAAGGTGGTGATTTATGGCACAGTGTATTTTTGAAACATCGATCCCTTTTGAAATGGCAAAGTCCAGAACATCCGGAATCTTATTTCGGTCAGTGGGCCAATAAGTGGGTTCACCTGGAGAGTGGCAATGAAGCCCATCCCGCTGAATGCACTTGAAAAGTGCACGCCCCCTGGGGTTATTCAGTCGCGAGCCCCACCAGTAGTGCTTCGCATTGAGGTCGCCTCCGAGGATGAACTTGGAACCCAGGCTACTGAGAAGTCTTGCATATTGGGCCTCACAGACGCAGTGTCTGGGTGGCGTGTAAGCTGCAGCAATTGTGAGGTCTCCACGTAGGCTTTGCACGCACACGCTTGCACACTGGACCCAGTCTTCCTGGATCGCAGGCATCTCAGTGAAGCTGATGCCATTGCGGATGAGCAGAGCAGCTCCACCGCGAGCTCTGCCATTTGGATGATCAGCTCGGATAAGGTCATATCCGTAGATGCGGAAAAAGGATCTTGGATTAAGGTGGGATTCGGAGATGAGGAGGATGTCCACACTGTGGGTTTCAATGAAGTGTTCAACTTCGGGCCTGCTCTTACACAGGCCATTCGCATTCCATATGGCTATGTGGAGACTTATTTGTGGCATATGTTGCTAATGATGTACTTCATCATTATGGTCATCTGATTGAACAGTTTCTCCATCATCTTCTCCATTATTGACTCCATCCGAGTCATCATGGCCTCCATGGGATTGGGTGCGGGTTCCTCTGTAGGTGTTGGTTGTTTGGGAGTGGGGGAGTGGCCTTTGAGCGCGTCAGCGTATCTGCAAACTGCTCTCTGGTTTGACTGGAGACGGGAACAGGGCGGATGACTTTTGGAGCAGCCGACTGCTTAGCCTTCTTGAAAGCAGGGCAGCCTTGGTAGGAAGCTGGATGTCCTCCTAAGCAGTGGAGGCAGAAGGCAGGTTCATCACGCCGTTTGGTGCACTCACTCGATCTGTGCCCGCCTCCGCACTTGACACATTTTTGTTCCAAATGACAGTATTTCTGCGTGTGTCCAAAACCCTGACAGCGGTAGCATTGGATGACATCATCGAATTTGCGCGGCGGCTCGACAGTGACCACAGATCTACAAAGCCGATTGATTTTAAACGCTTCAGTGTTGTTACTGGCCGGTTCCAGGTTGACGAAGAAAATAGACAATGGCGTTTTGGATGTACGGCTGATTGCGTGGCGTAGGTCCCTTATGGTGTGACCCTTGTCCTGCATGTCATCTTTTATGTCTTCCTTGGGCGTGGAGTGATGCAAACCTTTAATCACTATCCTATAGGCGCGTTCGTCCCGTGGCTGGAAGGTTTGATAACGCTTGTTTTGGAGATCCAATTGCGCTTTGAGGGCTGAGAAGCTCTCTTTGTCCGGCATCATCACTCTTACCCTGTTGTCGTTACCCGCCTTGTAGGTGAAGGAATTGTTCTTACCAACTAGGTCGGTGATCATCTTCAATAAACCGGTAATATTTTTTACGTCCGGGATGAATATTGGCGGAGGTTTTATGGACTTGGGCTTAGGCGACTGTTCTTCTTTTTTCTCAGCTGTAACATCCTCGTCCTCGTCGTTATCATCACTTGAGAGCACGGCAAACCTGTTGTTCTTTAGCTTCGCCATGGCTTCGGAACTGGTGGATGGGCCATCTGGGAGTTTTCGTTTTCTTCAGTGGATTCTTGCGTCTGGCTTCTCCAGGTACAATAAGATCGCTGGAATCACTGTCACTTTCTGAGCATGTGGTTGTCTTTTTCTTCTTGGCGCCTGTGCCTGTGGCTTGGCGTGGAGGAGACTGCCAGTCCATGTTCCTCGGTGAGGGGGGGAGCGACGTATAAAGCAATTGCTATTCCAATTATCGATGCGAAGTAGATGCGAAGATGTCAACGACCTCCCGCTGGCGCAACGACCTCCCGCTGGCGCAACGACCTCCCGCTGGCGCGACGCGCAAAGCGACGCTTATCTCGCTTATCGCAGTTGGGTTTCGCGACGAAGAAAGCCACCGCTTTGCAGTGGATAAAGATAGGCTTCGTATGCAAATTTTGCACACGAGCGGTAACGCGACTTAAGCTGGATTGCTTTGGATCAATTACGAACGCACGTCTTTACTCCGCGAATGCTGGGGGGCGAATGACTTCGTCAAAGTGAATTCTTTTAATTGGCAAGCTCATTTGACAGGGTGACCCAAGAAAGTTTTCTACTTCAGCTTCCGTTGTAGGATTGGAAATGTCGTTAGGCTGGAACACAGAGTGCAGGTGTTGTGCAAATGCCTCAGCTTGTTCGAGTTTTCTTGACTGCCTCATACTTTTTGGCAGAATCAACTTTTATATCCATCCTCATCTCTAATGAGGGATGGTAAGGATCTTCGGGGTAAATGAGAGGTGACGCCCTGGATAAGGATACGGTTGCCGGATCCGAGACAAAGCATAAGTCTAGATACCGACCTAAAGAATTTTTAATATGGTTAACCTGTGCGAGTGACATGTCTAACAAGCCCGCAGTAAAGTTATGATGTACGGTGGGAATTAAAAAAGGTAAACTATTAGAAGTGGACCAGGAAGTTTAAGGCAGATTACAATCTCCCAGAACAACCAATTGGTCCGTGTCAGACAATATGTTGGATACGGATTGAATCGCTGCGAAATGGTGCCAGTATGTTGGCAACTCAGACGAAGGGGGTATATAAGAGTAAGTAATGAATAAGCTAAATTTACAAAATTTAATCTGAACACAAATGAATTCGATATCTCCGAATTCAAGATTAACCTCATCCGAAACGAGTTTGGAGTCGATAGCAATTAGTACTCCTCTCCCTCTTCGGTGAGGACGATCGCGTCTAAAAATGGAGTACTTATTCGGAAAAATTTCCGAGTTAAGTATATCCGATTTTAGCGAATTTTCTGTGAACACTATAACCTGGGATGCAAAGGTAAGACTGTTAGTAAAGAAATTAGTGAGCTTACTACGTTGGCCCCTAGTATTCTGGTATGAAATAGTAAGGCATGCAAAAGATGTTAGTTTTTTGAGTTTTTTGTGGTCTTGGTTTTAATTTCTGGGAGTCTAACACCCAGCGGACGTTTTATCTTTATATTCCTAGGCTGATGTTCTTGGACAAATATATGTTCAGGCCAAAAGTTTGCCGAACATATGTTGTCGAAGTCCATCAGTGGCACACGTTTCTTGAAAGATGAGGTGTGACGGGTGTAGGAATATTTAAATTTTACTACATCCTCCCGCTTTATATCGGCTTTAACTTTGACTTGTATATAAGCCAGGATGTCAATTTCTGACGTATCAGGAGCTAGCCGAGAAACAAAAATGTGTTTCGAGGGAGGTATCACCTTTAGGTATTTTGGAATCGCAGGTGGATGACCTGAGATTTCATTTGAAACCGGTAGTCCGGAGGTTCGGGTCCCTTTAGGCGTGGGTGATTTTTTTTTTTTTGAATAACCATCGAACTGACGGTGGGTACATCATCGGACCTCTGCTTACATTCTTCAACAATTATACAGTCGGGATCCGAATGTTTTGTTGTCACCGGTGTCGTTGCCAAGGGGGTGGAATACGGCAGCGGTGTTTTTTGAATGTTTAGCTGCGGTAAATTAAGAGGTAATTGGTTCTCAGTCTGCGGCAGGCAAGAACTTGGTTTTTTGCGCTTAGGAGACTCATTCAATAACTGAAGGTTATTGAAACGAGTATTCAGTGCCTGGAAAGCTGCATCGGCCTTTTTAAATAGGCCAAGAACCTCCTTAAGTTTTAGTCTGCCGCATGAACGATCTCATTTCGTTCTGAACCCCTCTACAATTTTCATAGCAATAATGCAGACCGGAACCAGATCTAGCCAAAGCGTCTGATACTGCCGCGTTAAAACCGGCACATTTTGCGTGAGCCAGGTTGTTGCACAGCCAGTTCTCTGCTGGCTGTGCTCGGCTGATTGGCGGAAATGCCTTTTTTGCATTTTTGATTGAGCAGACCAATTCAAAATCCATAATTTTTAAATTAAAATTACGTACCTTTAAACCACTGTAAGCACAGATAGATAAATGACAAGAGAGAAAGACAGAGAGAGAGGTACACTCTATAACGATAGAGCGATCGGAGTGTAACTTGACAGCGATAGTGCAGTTACGCGAATGCAAAGTAAAGAGGATTGGGAGGAGAAATAGAGAACACGACAAGATAAGCAGATATTAAAAAGGTATTAAATAACCAAATATTTAATGCCTATTTATTACCTGCACACGCGGAAGCGACACGGTTTTAAAAACAAACGCTGAGCGATTCGCACGGAATTAAATGTTTAATCTTCGCGGGCTTAATTTTCGCGGGAAATAAATTATGATTCGCACAGAAAAAAAACGCGTCCGTTCGCTTCGAAAGAAAGTGAAAGTTTTTTGATAATAATCGATGTCCATAATCATCGTCTTTGGGACCCAAAATCTGGCCAAATGCGTTCCCGGAATGCCTTCTGAAGGGTGGCCGCCGCGGCCGTTCTCAAGGCTACCAGCTCCGTCCACTTTGAGAACCGGTCCACCAACACCAACAACATACTGTTGTCGTGCTTTGATCAGGGAAGTGGTCCCACGAAGTCCGCGCATACCGTTGCCCATGGCTCCTCCGGGACCTGAGTCACCATCTGTCCCGCCGCCTGCAGCTGGTTTGTATCGTTGGCATAGCTCGCACGCCGCCACATACCTTCTACGTCCCGTTGCAATCTCAAAATCGTACTGCTGTAGCTGTATGGCCCATCTCGCAATCCGTCCTGCCGGGCTCTGAATGGAGTTGAGCCACTTTAAGGCCATGTGGTCGGTGAATACCGAGATCTTGTAGCCCTCCAAATACGGTCGCATCTTCCCAATCTCGCTAGCCACGCACGACGATCGCCAAGCACTCCTTCTCCGTCGCCGAGTAGTTCCTTTCCGCTCCGTTCAGTGTCCGGCTGGCGTAGAAAATCACTCGCTCCTCCTCGCCGATCGTCTGGGTCAGGATAGCTCCCAACCCGAAGTCGCTTGCGTCTGTCTGGAGCACGAATATTGCCTCGAAATCCGGGCACGCCAGTACTGGGTTAGCTACCAGTTTCTCTTTTACCTTTTCAAACGCCTCCTGGTGGTGCTGTCCCATGTCTATTTCGCGCCCTTTTTTAGTAGTTCCGTGAGTGGGTGGACCGTGCTCGCAAAGTCCGGAACAAATGTTCTGGACCACGACGCAACGCGCAGGTACTGCCAAAGTTCCTTCACGTTGCCTGGGGGTTTCAGCTCTGCTATGGCTGCCACCTTCTCTGGGTCTGTCCTTATTCCCCTCCGTGGCCATGTGGCCGAGGTATTTCAGCTCCTTCCTGAAGAACTCGCACTTTTCCGGGTTTATCTTGAGGTTTGCTGCCCTTAAGCGGCGGAAAACCTCCCTCTGGTTCTCCTGATGCTCCTCCAGAGTCTTGCCGATCAATATGATGTCGTCGAGGTACACGAAGGCGTGTGGCATAATTTCCGGGCCGATCACCTGATCCAATTCCCTCTGGAAAGTTGCCGGTGCCGAGTGTAAGCCGAACGGCATTACTCGCCTCAGGAATAGTCCCCTTCCCGGGACTGTAAACGCAGTGAATTTGCGGCTCTCCTTTTCCATTGGTATCTGCCAGTACCCGTTTTTCAGGTCCAGACAGCTAATGAATTTTGCCTCCCGTAGCTGCTCCAGCTTCTGACCTTTCGTTCAGGAGCCTGTAGTCCACGCATAGTCGCCATTTCCCCGTCTTCCCCGTCTTCTTCATCATGATGACTGGGGCGCTGTAGGGGCTGTTGGACGGCTCTATGCAACCTATCTCCAGCAGCTCGTCTACCTGTCGGTTTAGTTCCTACTGCATCTTTGGGTTCCTCGGGAAGTATCGCTGCTTCACTGGCCTATCGTCTTTCATTCTGTGTTGTGTGATGTTCCTGAACTCCGCCGTGTCGTGTCCTGCCGTCCTTCGCTATGCTCTCCGCGAGCTGCCGGCTCACGAAGCTGGATGTTGCCCCCGTGTCGACCGTGACTATCCTATCCGCCGCAGACAGATGTGACCCCTCGTCCTTTAGGTCGCCGTTTAGTTTCGAGGGTATGTTTGCTATTACCACCGCTGGTCCCTCCGGTCGCGGGTCGGGCGCCGTTTCCCGTCTGGCTGCAGTACTGCCACGTCTTCACGCTTATCCTCCATCACCGCCAGCTGAAGTCGATCCACTCGTTGCGGCAGTCCTGCGCGAAGTTGCCCTCCAGGCCACAGCGTCGGCATGCTCTCCCCGGGCTTGGCACGAACCCTCGTGTCGTCCTGGGCGCTGGCTGCGGTGTCTGGCTGCGGTGTCTGGCTGCGGTCCTGGCAGCGCCAGCATGCGTCGGCTTCTGGTGCTGCTGGCCTTTCTTCCGCGACCATAAAACGCGGCCGCGTCACTCTGTTTTCGCTGCGTAGTCGCTCCCTGCCTCTTTCGAGCTCCTCGAACTCCTCCATTGTCCCGTTAGTCCGGGGGCTTTCGCTCTTTCCCACGGTTCCTCTCCTGGGCTCCCGGTATCCGCTCTTCTGTTACTTTCGGTCGTGGCTTCCTGCTATTCACCACGGCCCCTCTCCTCCGGCATCCGCTCTTCCCACCATTGTCCCGTTAGGCGTGGGCTTTCCTCTCTTCCCCACGGCCGTGAAACTTACATGCTATCTTACGTCTACGTTTACATCTTTACTTACATGCTAACTACATATATTTTACGTACTATTTAACCTAAACCTTACGTCAACTAAATCGTGCATCTAATCCGATTTATAAATTATTATATATATTATGTGTCCCTATTTTGTGAGATCCCTTAGGATCCTCACAGTTCCAAGCGATACAATGAAATGCTCGTGCAATCTCTTGTGATGGTGGACGAAATTTTCCTGTACTGGCCACGAACTGCCACAATGCACATTGGACGGAAACGCCGATTTTTGGGCATAAATTCCAATTTTAAAGATACTGGGCTTAAATTTTGCATTCTTGTCGATTTTTGTCGAATTTCGCCGCCCACATCAACAGTGGGCCATATGTCCATTTCACTTACTTTTTTCATAAATTAAAGTTTTTATTAATAAATAGAACTACAACTTTTACTAAATATGCTTCCATTAGTTATTAAATTTAATATTTTTAACATTTTTTTTAAATTCCATATTTTTTTCTACAAACATTTTTTTTTTATAATTCTACATCTAAATCAAAATCAAACATATTTTTAAATTCAAAATCGTATTCCATATTGCCTACTTCGTCAAATGTCGGTGATTCCAAGAGCTCAATAACTTTTTTCGGTAGAGCTTGTATCCTGGAGTTTCTGTGTAAGGAGATTCCGGATAGATACGGATCAGAAGAATCCAGAGCTCTGTGGAAAACGTCTGTCAAATTATTTATTCTACTGTTTTTTCTAGCATGAAAAAGTCTATTACGCTTATAATGCTTATTACGCGCCTCAGAAGCATTTTCTCCCAAGCAACCGACAGGAAGTACCGAACATATGTATAATAATATCCGCGCCGTGAACTAAGAGCTTATGAACGGTAGCGGTCGTCGGATACCATGGATATTTACTGCTCTTCGCGCCGTGTTGCCGTCATTAGAATTTCCAGAGCCGTTTGCACTGGGTTTGTTTATATGTAGTCCCATTTCTGTATTCTACATACCTTGATGTCTATTTTCCATACTTAAGATTCAAAATATGCACTGTGTTTTAATAATTGTAAATTAACAAACGTTAGCCACGTGAAAGAGAAAAAGCTTGGACCATATAACCTAGAACAATCAGCTTACTTTAAATGGCTACCAAAAAGCTATGGATGACAAAAAAATATTTTTATAATGGTGCAACATTTTTTTAAAGGAATACAAAAATTTAACAAAATAATTTTGGACTTTATGCCAAAAAATCGGCGTTTCCGATGTGCGTTGGTGGGATTGGTGTCGACTTTGTTTACAGCGACGGATCAGCAATAAGCTCAATTAACACATTTGCTATAACAACTGAATCCGTGATTTTATCAGCTCAGACTCCTTGTCGTCATTAAAATCAATTTCAGAAGTCAATAAAAATTATTTCTAACTAAAGCTTGTTAGGAAACTTCTACTTAAACAAAAGGGTTAAATAAACTTCATGTGGGTCCCTGGCTACACACACATGTACATATATAAAAGATTATGAATGTGCAGATCATATCATTCCAATAATACATTGTACCTAATAGTTAATTATCTTTTTAAAAGGTTTTATTTCACAAATTCTTCTGATTCAATTGACGCATAAAAAACAAGTAGGAACGCTGTAGTCGAGATTTCTCGACATCGAGATACCATGTACCTCTTTTCTTTATGAACCATTTCTTTGATTTTATTTTATTTTTTTCAAATAATTCACCATATTTTCGTTTGTTGACATCAAAAAAATCAGCAGGTGCACACATACACACACTACTGTATGTATACACATGCGAACCCCAGCGTGTGCGGCATGCCGTTGCCTAGGGAAGGGGTGGGTAAAACTTTAATTGGCCATATCTTCTATATTTATTGTCCGATCCGTACGTAATTTTGCACGCACGTGTTTGACGATCAGTGGACTTATTGGACTGAAAATTATTCCTCTAGCTTTTACCATTTCGAAGATATCGATTTTTTTGCAAATACGAGGGCGGAAAGGGGCGTGGCAAAAATCCAAAAATAACATTATCTGCGCAATAGTTAAACGGACATATTGCAAAAAGAAATAGGTTTTGTCCAAGTTATCGAAGAAAATTCAAATACAGTTTTATGCAAATTACGAAGGCGGAAAGGGGCGTGGCAAAAATTTGAAATAAACTTCGTCTGCCTGCAACAATAACACACCAAAAGCAAAAAGAATTAGACCTCTATCTCTTACCATCTCCGAGAACGAGGTGTTCATACATACAGACAGACGGACGGACGGACGGACGGACAGACGGACATGGCTATATCGACTCGGCTGTTGATGCTGATCAAGAATATATATATTCTTTATGGGGTCGGAGATGTCTCCTTCTGGCTGTTACATACATTTGCACAAAGTTAATATACCATATGTACCTTAAGGTACATGGTATAAAAATTCGAAGATTATATGAAAATTTAACTTTTTACATTCCAAAACGCATTTCAAAATTTCTTTCACTTTTCGGACTTACAGCCAGTTGTTTTATAATTAATGTAGTACTAAATATACAAGCTAGTGTTACGTTGCAATTTAAATAATTATATTTATTTTAAAATTTTGCCACGCCCCCTTCCCTAGCTGCGACTAGAGACCAAAAGACCGAAAGAACCACTACGCCGCACCAAATGTAAACAAAAACTTCGGCTGATGCAATAGCTCAGCCGAAGCTTTACTCACCCCTTTCCACGGCAACGGCATGCTGGGTGACGTCACCCGCCTCACGTGTATATATATAGAAGTGTGTGTACGTGCTCAACAAAAAATTTAATGCATTATTGGAAAAAAAATAAACGAATCGTTGATAAACAAAAGAAGTACATGGTATTTCGTTGTCGATAAATCTTGACCACAGCGTTTCTACTTGTTTTTCTATATAGTTTTTTCTTTGCAACATAATAGTTTAATTTACATAGTCGAATATTCTAACAACGAAATTTCGGCACTAAAATCGGTTAAATCCCCGATGACGGAGAGGGCGTTGCGGGGTAGTTGATGTGGAGATACGGGGTTGCAATCGAATGCTTGTTCTCTAGTCTTCTTCTTCGTTGTCGCTTCTTCTCAGATAAGAAGCAGAATGCTTGATTGCCCCTGGGAGAGCGCTATTTTTAGCCCTTGTCAGGTCGGAAAACAATCGGTCAGAGCGGCTGTTAGGCCGAACTTAACAGTCCCGCTTAACAGCACGGGGGGAGCGCTGGAGCACCGATAGGCGCCAGCTGGTGTGAACACATTCAATAAGCAGGGTGTCGTAACCAATGTAAACTGACTGCATGTATGTATATACGTTCATTTGTCGAAGATTCACTTGAATCAGAAGCTTTAAACAAAAACGAATTCCGGTGCGTGGCATGGTCTGCGATCTGCACTGTTTCGTCTCCAGAATATCAATATTCTCCAATATTCTCTGCACTTGTGTCGAGTGAAGATGTGAGGGCATTGTAGATTTCGTCTTTAATGTCATCGTCTTTTATTGGGGCATAGCATGGCACGATGGATTTGTGACTTGCGCTGTACCGGAATAAAGCAATGATGATTCTTTCGGATACCGGATTCCAAGATATTAGTGTTTATTTATAATTCATTTGGGATCGAATACTCTCCGAGTCAAGACGTGCCTTATTTCTACGCGGAAGCTACGCTTAAGCTATCAAAATCAAACGAAAACAAAACAAAATAAAAACATAACGGTGTTATCTGATAAGCACCATAAAAGTGTTGTTGTCAACATGAGCGACGAACAAGACGATACCTCGCCTTGGAGCTGGCAAAGAATAAAACCTAAGTCAAAGGGAATCAAGAGACAAAACCAAGTTTCTCCGACCGAGTATTCGCCTAAATAGGTCCAATAAATTCTCTATCTTAGCGGAACGCTCAACAACTGAAAAAGGTAACGATGCAGACGAAAACGAAGCTCTGGACATGATAACTGAAGACAACATTGTTGAACCTGCCAAGCCGCCTCCTATCTTCTTATCGGATGTTAGTGATATAAGTAGTATGCTAGCTTACCTCGAAAAGAAAATTAAAAAAGAAAATTTCCATTATAAAACTCAACGAATGGTTCATTACAAGAGCTGGATTTTAAGAACTTTTTTCAAGAACTGGGGACAAAGTTTATTGTTATAGGCGACTTCAATGCCTTCAACACCCATATTGGGGCTCCAGATTCATTAACCCAAAGGGATCCGACTTTTACAAATGCATACGAAACAATAATATATCTACTCTCTCTACTGGTAAGCCAACATACTGGCCAACAGATATTCAAAAAACTCCAGACTTGATTAACTCCGTAGCATTCTCTGGTATCCCTCAAACACACATGTGCCTAATGAAAAGTTTCGGTCTTAACTCAGATCACTCTCCGATAATAGCGACATATAGCACAATAGCTCAAATGCTCGACAAGCCCTATAGAGTCATCTCTGCTTCCACAAAAATTAACGCGTTTAAAAGTTACCTAGTAGAAGCCATAAACCTAGACATTTCGTTTAATAAAGGAGAGGAAATAGACTATGCTGTGGAGCTTTTCACAAATACAATTCACAAAGAGAACTACATAAATACGAATCACACCCAAAGAAACCAACATCCAAATCAATTGTACCTTTCAACTGAAATTCGGGAAAAGATTAAATACAAAAGGGACCTGAGAAAACGTTGGCAAGAAACTCGCTATTCTGCAGAATAGCTCTGTTATACAACAAAGCGGCATCTGAGCTTTGTCTAACAATTATTGTCTAACTCTAAACAATTATTGTCTAACTTACGGAATGAATCTCTAGCGGCATATCTGAGAAATTTAGACCCCAATTCTAGCAACAAAGAGTACAACTTTTGGAGAGCAACTAAATATCTAAAGAGATCATGCAAAAGAAACACAATCATCCGCAAAAAAATTGAACTTGGTGTAGATCTGATGATGAACAAGCTGAGGCATTTTCACAACACATGCAATCTGTGTTCCAGCCTAACGACAATTGCAATCCTACAACGGAAGCTAAAGTAGAAAACTTTCTTGAGTCACCCTGTCAAATGAGCTTGCCTATTCAAAGAATTCACTTTGACGAAGTTGTGACAGAAATTAAATGCTTAAGTAATAAAAAATCATCAGGCCCGGACAAGATAGACGGCGTCACTCTCAACAAGTAGAAACGCTGTAGTCGAGATTCCTCGACAACGAGATACCATGTACCGCTCTTGCCGTTGCCGTGGTAAGGGGTGGGTAAAACCTTAATTGGTCATATCTTCTATATTTCCGATCTGAACGTAATTTTGCCTGCACGTGTTTGACGATCAGTGAATTTAGCGGACTTAAAATTAAGTCTTTAGCTTTTACCATTTTGGAGATATCAATTTTTTTGCGAATACGAGGGCGGAAAGGTGCGTGGCAAAAATCTGTAAGTGGCATTATCTGCATAATAGTAAAACGGTCCTAATGCAAAAAGAAATAGGTCTCTAGCTCTTATTTTGTCAAAGTTATTGAAGAAAATACAGTTTTATGCAAATTATGAAGGCGGAAAAGGGCGTGGCAAAAATTTGAAATAAACTCGACCTGCGTACACATATAACGGACCTAAAGCAAAAAGAATTACACCTCTAGCTCTTACCATCTCCGAGAACGACGTGTTCATACATACAGACGGACAGACAGACAGAAAGACAGAAAGACAGACAGACAGACAGACAGACAGACAGACAGACGGACAGACGGACATGGCTCGGCTGTTGATGCTGATCAAGAATATATATACTTTATAGGGTCGGAAACGCTTCCTTCTCCCTGTTACATACTTTGCACAAACTTAATATACCTTAAGGTACATGGTATAAAAATCTACCATTAAATTGTATACGGTTTCTTACGCAAGTGTTTAACGCTATTCTCTAGTAAGACCATTTCCCAAGTCAATGGAAATGTGCAGAAATCATCATGATACTCAAGCCAAATAAGACAGAATCAGAACTATCATCTTACCGTCCCATTAGTCTGTTGACAATATTCTCGAAAGTTTTTGAAAAAATACTATTGAAGAGGATGTTGCCAATTTTGGACGAACTTTCCATCATTCCTGAATACCAATTCGGATTCAGAAAAGGTCACGGCACCACTAAGCAATGTCATAGGGTTATCAATGAAATTGTATCTGCACTTGAGAACAAAAAATATTGTACTGCTGCGTTTCTTGATGTTCAACAAGCGTTTGATCGTGTTTGGCACAAGGGATTACTCTACAAGATTAAGAAATGGTTACCTGCCCCATAATAACTATTAGGGGAAGGTGGGGTATAACCGACATAGTATTGATTTTGGCCAAAAAGTCACTTAAAAGTAATTTTTTCTGAAAATTTCAAAACGTGGAGTTGTAGTGCGAATCACAACCTTTCTTTTGATAACATTTTTTTTTTAAATTTACCAAAATGTAAAAGTTATTGCATTTGGCGCAAAAAACGTGATTTTGCGATGTTGAAAAACGGCGGGGAAAAGTGGACAATGGTCTGTAAATCGATTATAACATGATAACATGAAAGTTATTGATGAAAAACGTTTATTAATGAATGGAAATGTAGTAGAAAGTGGTAAACAATAACAAAAAAATGAATTGGCTTAAGAAATTATTCCGAATAGCAGTGGATGCAGTTGTAAGTGTTCGGGTCTTCGGGATAGTACCGCGTGCTCACCCGAGCACGAAACTATCAGAAAATGTCGAAATACTGTTGTTTTGTTGAAATTCTGCACTAAAAATCTCTTATACCCGTCAAAAACATGAACTTTGCGTGTCAAATGTCGAAAACTTATCAGATGTCCATGCCTCCCCGCAAGCTCATATTTTCAAAATAGCGGTAAATTATGGAAACAATACAAATTCGTGCAAAATTTCTTTTGTGTGTCGAAGCCTAAAGGCCCCACTAATAATATAAACATATTTACCTGGATGTATTTATCGACAAAAGTGGAACAAATCAATCGTAAACAGAGTTGATTAAAAACTTCCGTGGTGTTAAATTTCGATTTGTTGTCGCAGAAAGTTAACATCACGTGTTCACAGCTTAAGTGCTTATTAGAAAGTGAGCTTAGTATAAGACGAGCCGATTGCAGTTTGTTGCAGCTTTCAACCTGTCCTAGGGAAAAAAATATCGCCCTTGTCCATGCTCCCGCGTTGTCGGTTATACCCCACCTTCCCCTACTGAGATCCTAGAGAAATGAAACGTCAACACTACTTCTCATAAACGCAGGCATCAAGTCATACTGTCGCCTGACATTGACACGTGCTTGGAAAATAACAATTTTCGTAAACGTAAAAAATCAAAACATATTAACCAATTCGGCGTCGGCTGCGCTCTTGCGGAGCTTCTCTAATACATTGCACTTAGCAACTGTGTTGTGGTCTGATCTTTGACGGCGCAGGGCTAGTGCCATCCCCCCTCCCCCCTCACCGCCGGATGGATGGACTGGCAAATGATTACACGTGCTGGTGCCAGAAGGCTCAGGAAAAAGGCCCTCCTGGAGCGGACGAGCTCCAACAGCGAGGTCCAGCCTAAGATCAAGCGTAAAGTGGCGCGCAAGTCCGCGAAACCTGATGATGCAGCGGCCAGAGCTAAACTGGCCAATCACATGTTTGCAGCTCTCCCTAGCGACTCGGATACGGAGGATAAAATGGATGATGATGGAAAAGTTCAGGACTCTGCAGCTGCAAACCCGGCCCCAAGGTGATTAGGCCACCTCCAATCTTTATCCCCGATGTCAAGTGTATCAAAGGACTCACTAACATGCTAGTTCAGCTGGTTGACAGTGATTCGGACTTCACTTGCAAAGCTACTCGTGATAACAATGTGTGGTTATAATGCAAACTAAGACCGAAGCGCACTTCCGAACCGTGTCAAAATTTCTGGACAATGCTAATAAAAACAAGTAGAAACGCTGCAGTCGAGATTCCTCGACAACGAGATACCATGTACCTCTCTTGCCGTGGTTAGGGGTGGGTAAAACTTTAATTGGTCATATCTTCTATATTTATTGTCCGATCTGAACGTTATTTTGCATGCACATGTTTGACGATCAGTGGATTTAGCGGACTTAAAATTAAGTCTCTAGCTTTTACCATTTTGGAGATATCGATTTTTTTGCGAATACGAGGGCGGAAAGGGGCGTGGCAAATATCCGGAAATGACATTATCTGCATAATAGTAAAACGGTCCTAATGCAAAAAGAAACAGGTCTCTAGCTCTTATTTTGTCCAAGTTATCGAAGAAAATACAGTTTTATGCAAATTACGAAGGCGGAAAGGGGCGTGGCAAAAATTTGAATACCATGTACCTCTCTTGCCGTTGCCGTGGGAAGTGGTGGGTAAAACTTTAATTGGTCATATCTTCTATATTTATTGTCCGATCTGAACGTTATTCTGCATGCACGTCTTAAACGATCAGCAGATTTAACAGACTTAAAATTAAGTCTCTAGCTTTTATCATTTTGGAGATATCGATTTTTTTGCGAATACGAGGGCGGAAAGGGGCGTGGCAAAAATCTGGAAATGGCATTATCTGTGTTCACACCAGCTGACGCCTATCGGTGCTCCAGCGCTCCCCCCCGTGCTGTTAAGCGGGACTGTTAAGTTCGGCTTAACAGCCGCTCTGACCGATTGTCAGCGCTCTCCCAGGGGCAATCGGCGGTCGGCATTCTGCTTATTATCCGAGAAGAAGCGACACAGAGAAGAAGAAGAAAACGAACAAGCATCCGATTGCGACCCCCCCCCGTTTTTTCCACGACAACGACCCCGCAACGCCCTCTCCGTCATCGCGATCAGCAGCCTCCGAGGGAGCCACTCCAAGCGCTAACAGAGAGGATCGCCGCTGGAGCAACTCGCACCGTGGGACAGGACGGAACCTCAGCTACACCGCCCCGGCTTCAGACTGCTCCGCTCCGGCTACTGCCCCCGCCAGCCTTCGCCCGAACATTTGGTCCTTCGAGCCGGATTATCATAATAATTCAAGATAAGTAGGAAGCAGTGGCAAATAGTGTGGTCCGCCTGCCCCAGCCGCGCTTGTGGGTGTGTTTGATTTCGCGAGTGCTTATACGCCGGCACACAGTGATCGGTAGATGCAGCGTCGACGCATGTCCGACTGACGAATTATAGGCTCCCAACAATCTTCCGTCTCCGCCACAGCCGGACCCCTATCCACAATTGTTGGCTCCGAGCAGGAATTCGTCAGTTGTTTTTACTCCCATTTGCGCCCGGTCGACCCCACTGTTCCGTGAAAAAGTGCGTATAAGCAACTCGGCCGCGCAGACACACAACAAAAATCTCGGCATTCGGTTACCGATTAATCGAATGACCCCCGAGGAGAAAAATTCGTCCGTTGTGTTTCTCCCGTGTGCGCTCAGTTGGCCCACTATCCTGTGCAAAAGCGAGTCTAGCCAACTCGGCCCACAGCCACAAGCGAATCTCGGCATTCGGTTACCGATTAATCGAATGATCCCCGAGGAGAAATTAAACACAGTACAAGCTGCGTACAAGCAAGCTCGGCATTCGGTTACCCATTAATCGAATGATCCCCGGGTACAATTTCGGCACAAGACACGCTGTACGCAATCTCGGCATCCGGTTAACCATTAATCGGATGATCCCCGGGTACAACCAAGGCTTCAACCAGAAGAATCAATCGACTCTATCCGCCCGCTGAGACTCCGTCCTCGCGGCCACGCGTTATGTCAACGAGTGCCACAAAAAAGGCCCGCTTGACCGTCCCGGCCCCGAGTCCGTCCCCTCGACCACGCACAAAGAGCGAATCCGCCCTGTCAACCCCGAAGGGCAAGTCCGAAGCGAAGCCAGCGCTTCACCGCTCCGCGTCTCCACGAGCTCCGCTCTCTAAAGCCGCTCTACCGAGCATTTCTGTTCCGAAGGCCCAGACCCGATCCGGTGCAAAAATGTCCCAATCCCAGGTAGACACAGCCCTGCTGAAGTTCATCGCGGTCACAGACCGCCTGAGCCAGTTCGAGGCCCGGATTAATACTCCGAGTGCCGCCGCCGCCTCGAAGCCGACCTGTCGGGTGCGGCTGAACCAAATGAGGTCGCTTTGGGATAAGGTAGAGCAGGAATTCGAATCGTGTTCCGACGTGGTCGCCCAGGAGGGGGACACCGGAGCTATGGCGACGGTACAAGCTAAATACGAGTACTGCTACTCAGTGTTTGAACGCTGCTCTGCGGAGCTCGACGAACTTATTGAAGCCGCATCTCCTCCCGCACACCAGCCAACCCCAGCGATGATTTCTGGGGGTTGTAGGCTGCCTCCGTGCGACACTGAGGCCTTCCAGGGGAATTATACCCAGTGGCCCACGTTCCGTGATCTCTTCACGGCAATCTACCGCAACAATCCGCGGCTAACTGAGGTGGAAAAGCTATTCCATCTCAACGCCAAGACTACGGGTGAGGCGCACGACATTGTCTCGCGTTTTCCTCTCACCAACGACGGCTTTCAAGCCGCTTGGGCCGAACTGACGCTTCGATTCGAAAATCGGCGATTGTTGGTCAACGGCCAACTCAAACAGCTTTTCGGCTTGAAGCCGATCGCCCACGAATCTAGCGACTCAATTCAAAAGTTACACAGTACCGTCCATGGGTGCTTAACGGCGTTGAGATTCTCCCAGATCAACACGGATAGCTGGGACTGCCTCTTAGTATTCTTGGTTTCCTCTAGGTTACCAAGACTCACCTTATCCCTATTGGAACAATCTCTACAGAGCAAGACGGAGATTGCTTCATGGGCGGAACTGGACACGTTCCTTCTTGAACGCCACCGCACGTTAGTGCCGATTGAGGGTCTTAACCCGGGGGCCTCGATGGCGACTCAACCTAAGCAGTCCGTCTCAGTAGCGGCTCAACCTACGCTGACTTTCCGGAATATTCACTCCTTCGAATCCAAGGTTGAATTCACGGCTCAAAGGTGCCAGCTCTGTCCCAATGAGACGCATCCGCTCCGACTATGTCGGAAATTCCAGAAGATTTCGGTTCCCGAGCGCTTGCAGCTCATCCGACAACACAAGTTGTGTTTAAATTGCTTTGCGTGGCAACACCAAGTCCAGAACTGCACCAGCCTCCATAACTGCTTTACATGCAGAGGACGCCATCACACCCTGCTCCATCAGGGTACCCCTCCCGGGTCCGCCAAGCAAACCGCCTTAGGTGGCGAGACCGAAAATATACAGTCCACTTCTCCTACTGCTGTGCATAACTACCTGGCGACGAACACCCACGGTGTTCTCCTGGGTACGGCGTTAGTCGAGATCCATCACATGGGGGGCACCTTCAAGGCTAGAGCCCTGATCGACTCCGGATCCGAGGCCTCGTTCATTTCCGAACGGATGTTCGATCTTGTAAGGCCACCCTTCCAGACCGTCCAAGCGCGAGTGGCAGGGTTGAACAAGGCAGTTTCCGCCAGACCCGAGAAGCGCTGCCATTTCTGGTTAGGGTCTCCACTACAGCCCCACCTACATATCGAAACGTCAGCCTTCGTGGTCCCGCAACTGGCGGGCGAACTCCCATCCCGTCCGGTGCCCCCTGAGATAGTGGAATCGCTGCCAGATATTCAGCTGACCGATCCCTCATTCCATCAAGGCGCTCCGATCGACATCCTGATCGGAGCGGACCTATATCCTTCCATTTTGTTGGAAGGGTCTCGTCGTCATATCTGTGGCTCCCTATTGGGCCAAGAGACGGTCTTCGGATGGGTCCTTTCAGGGCCCGTGAGGGAGACCGTTGTTTCCGCATTCGCGACGAGTGCCACGGTCAACAAGACCGAATATAATTTACTATTAAATCCGAACCGAGCTAACTCAATTTTTTCTCCCAGGGTCCCAAGAGAGCGCAATGGCCGTCCCTCCAGGAACCCCAAGGCTGTCGACGACAGCCGGGCGGCCAGCAACAACCGCGCCGCAGCCGACAGATGTGGTACGAAGCCCTACCGATGCCGAGTCTGTCGGGACATCCACCCTCTCCGGAAGTGCGGGCAGTTCCTGCAGCTCAGCGCGCAGAAACGGCTCCGGGCGGCGCTCGACAATAACTACTGCCCGAACTGCTTGGCGCATGAGCATTCCGCGGACACGTGCCAGAGCGGGGACCGCTGCAGGGTCTGCGGCGCAGAGCACCACACGTTGCTACACCTGTGCGAGGAGCCGCTCCCCACACGGGGACAAGGATCCCGGCGGCCTCCTACTCCTGCGAGGCATCCAACCCCTCGGGCCCGCTTCCAGGACTGGCCGACACCCGGTTCCATCGGCCGTCTACCGTTTCCCTGGGTTGGGGAGCGGATCTGTACCCGCAGATCCTCAAGCCAGGCTTACTCAATTTTGGTAGCGGCCTCCCGGGTGTCTGCCACGAATGAGTCTTGCATTCCTTGCAA